>CAHIKZ030001055.1:202500-227500 GCA_903632075.3 Acanthosepion pharaonis
CTTATCCGCTTATTCGTCAAGATGTAACCGCTTATCCGCTCATTCTTCAACATGTAACCGCTTATCCGCTTATGCGTCAACATGTAACCGCTTATCCGCTTATTCGACAACATTTAACCGCTTATCCGCTTATTCATCAACATTTAACCGCTTATCCGCTTATGCGTCAACATATAACCGCTTATCCGCTTATTCGACAACATGTAACCGCTTATCCGCTTATTCGTCAAGATATAACCGCTTATCCGCTTATTCATCAACATTTAACCGCTTATCCACTTATGCGTCAACATGTAACCGCTTATCCGCTTATTCGTCATCATGTAACCGCTTATCCGCTTATTCTTCAACATTTAACCGCTTATCCGCTTATTCATCAACATTTAACCGCTTATCCGCTTATGCGTCAACATGTAACCGCTTATCCGCTTATGCGTCAACATGTAACCGCTTATCCGCTTATTCGACAACATGTAACCGCTTATCCGCTTATTCGTCAAGATATAACCACTTATCCGCTTATTCTTCAACATGTAACCGCTTATCCACATATGCGTCAACATCTAACGGCTTATTCGTGAACATGTAACCTATCGCGTAGAACGCGTTCCCTTTGGGCAACTAATGAACACACACACACACGTAAGTACGTATATTCACTCACTTTGGACCAAACAGTTTTCATACACACATTACTGTCCTTGTCGCTTGTATACCTTTGGTGTTAATACATTATCATTTGTTTGTATATATATATATATATATATATATATATATATATATATATACATTAGCTCTTGCCGTTTCTTGTAATTTCTTTACGTGGACTCATATCCCTAGTCGGCTATGTTTTTTGTGGGTATCTCTCGTGTTTATCTCTCAACGCATACATCGGCCCAACGAACTAACAAACCTGATCTACAAATTCTTTTCTTACAGGGAATAGATATTCTAAGCATACGAATCTATTGTAAAAATTTTGTCGACATTAAATAAGGCATTGATGTGTTAATATGCCATAAAACAAAACAAACCAAAATATCATATAAAACTCAATGCAAAGAATTACTTAAAATTCTTGAAGCTGTCAAGAAGAGAAGACAACATTATCTTTAAGCATAGGCGATCTTATATCGAAGTGTGTATGTAAAAAATTAAAACACACATTATTAAAAATTCTTAATTAAAATTCATTTTGAGTGGAAATGACGTCACGTTGGGTAAGTTAAAATTGATTCCAGCAAAACGTCGGAATTAACCAAAAACTAGAAAAGTAAACAGACATAAAATTCCTGGAATTGGACGAGTCATTAAATTTGGTCCAGCTAATCAGACAAGAAGCTGGTCACATGACAGTCACCGGTGGATGCAAATAAAATCAGGAAGCAGAGTTCTAATTTGACTTGGGGGATGTAATTTTTTTTTTATATGCTAACATTAAATAGAAAATTAAACACACAAAAAAAACACAAACCTTAGAAACATAATGTATCCCCATTTGAATCTACTCGGCAACAAAAATAAAATAAATTAAAATGATCTTTGGTAAATTGATCGTTAACATAAAACATGTTTGAAAGAATTCTTTCTGCCTAAATGCACAATATACAACGGGTGGTAACAGCAAAATTGCCCAAATCGTGTAACAGCATTGGGATAATTGTCCATCCCACAAAATGTTTAATATCTAAAAAACAAAAACAAAAAAAAAAACACTAAACTAATTGAGTTTCTTTTTGGCCGGTTTTCAGATAAGACATTTCGCCATCTTGACACCATTTGTCGTAAGAATCACTGCAAAACTTGCTGAGTTATTTAGCTACACAGAGAACAGGGTAAAATCGTTTTGTGTCAGCCACACTATGTCTTCTTAAATGAGCAATGGTGAGAGGAAAAAATCATTCCGGCCTTCAGTAATGGTACTAACATCCATATTCTGGCTTCTATCTACGAAGTCAATTCAAGAACCATCAAGAGAACGGGGAAAAAGTTTAAAAAAGAGGGAACAGTAGCGAGGAAAACTGAATCAAGTGATCACAACAGGAAGAGGGATCATCATTTCAACTTAGAGCTGAATACATTCTTATTGTTTAAAGTAGAGCCCAATAGTGATATAAAAAAACTCGATGAATTCCAGTAAGATATCTTTAATCATTTCTAAGATACAACAGTTTAAAGTTTAATCTAACAATTGGACGATTTTTCTGTTACACGATTTGAACAATATATATATATATATATATATATATATATATATATATATATATATATATATATATATATATGTATGTATGTATATAAATAAAAAGAAAGAACAGTAAGATATATAATTCGGTGTTCTTATAGATATTTTATTTTTACAAAATAGTGCTCAATGTAAATTTACAGAGCATTAATATTATAAATTAATTTATTTAAAATGTTTTTTTCGTTACACAGTTCTAACTATGTTTCAAAAATGGAAGCTAAAAGCCCCGAATTTAATTTTGTGATGAAATTCGCTTGAGAAAAAATGAAATTCGGGGCTTTTAGCTTCCATTTTTGAAACATGGTTAGAACTGTGTAGCGAAAAAAAAACATATTTTAAATCAATTTATAATATATATATATATATATATATATATATATATATATATGGAGAGAGAGATAATTGTGCATTTGTGCAGCAATCCCTCTTTTATGCAAGTTCATTAAAAAATGACTGATGTAGTTTTTTTATTTAATTTCTCATGTGTTCTTATAACTTCATTCTTTCCTGGATATAAATTATGTAGAAACTGTACAAATGTTCTATAATTCCGAGCGCTTTCGGCTGTACTTTTAGCCATAATCAAAGATGAATTTTATATTTACTTTTAATTCAATGCATGCATTGGTTTATGTATATATCTAGAGTTATAGGAATGTTTTAGTTTCCAAATACGGTCATCATATTATAGTCGTGTTCATAGTTGATGTTATTGAGTGCTGACTTTTTCATTTTTATTAATAACTAGCAGTAGAGCCCGGCGTTGTCCGGGGATGTAACAGTAAGAGATAGATCAAGTATCGACCATCATAAAGACTGAAAAATAAAATTGACAAAGATTATTGTTTAAGGTTGACGGACACGCATGTCTTAATTAGTTTTTTTTTTTTATGAATTGGTCAAACCCAAACTCAAACAAAAACATTGTTTTCAATCGTTATGAATCGACCGATTGAATAGAATTTTATTATAAACAATTGTCTTGTAAATGGAATTTCTAAAGCATTCTGAATGTAAAAATAAAGAAAAAAGTGTGCAAGACAATAAGAAACACTACCTGCCAAAAAAAAGTGAAGTTTTGTTGAAATCGGTTGAAAAATGTAGGAAATCCGATCCCATATATAAACAAACACAGACACACACACACAAACAACCTGGGTTTTATAAGTATAATTCGATATGAGTTGTCCCCCTTTCATTCTCGCGACAGCGATGCCTCTTTTCGTGTTTTCAAATTGATTTCGTGCAAAAACAATTTTGGTTTTCCAATTTTTGGCGCTATCAGAACCACCGCAAGATAATTTTACGTAGTCCTGTGAAGTTTTGTTGAAATCGGTTGAAAAATGTAAGAAATCCGATCCAATATATAAACGAACAGACACACACACACACACAACCTGGGTTTTATAATAAGTATGATGATTCCATTACTTTTAGTCTTTTTTACATGTAGATGAGATTGTCAACGAGTATGTTGCGGATAGAGTTGGTAGGTTACATATGTATTTAAATGAGACCTTATTGAGCTATATGGTCAGAGAGATATAACGTGGGTCTTCTCGTTAGGCGTGTGTATTATACCTAATAAAATTATTCATTTGCTTCATTTGGGTACATAATAATCTAGCCAATTTCATTTAGATTGTACTGATCGGATATATATATATATATATATATATATATATATATATATATATATATATATATATATATTTATTTATGAATAAAAATGACAATAGGAAAACTGGTAATTGCTGACGCGTTTCGTCCAATGTGGATTTTATCAAAAGCAAAATACGAATACGCGTCAGCAATTACCAGTTTTCCTATTGTCATTTTTATTCATAAATATTGTCTTCTCTACCGATTAAATCGGAGAAATTTTCATATATATATATATATATATATATATATATATATATATTATTGTGTATTTAGGCAACATTTTTTCATTCATACATGTTTCATTAAATAATATAGACAATTTTTGTCTATTTATTTTATGTAAATTCTTTTCATAACGTCTGATAAGTTTAATAACATTATCATTAAACGAAGAAAGAAAATCACAATATTGATACATATTTTTTAATCCAATCTAAGCTTTCGGCTTACATAAGTCATTATCAAAGATGACAAATACAGTACAATATATTAAGCAATACACGGACAAGAATGTGATGATAATCTGTTTGAATATTGCTGCTAAATTTGGTCTGGTGCTGCGGGTATATCTCTCGACAAAATTAAAACAGAATTATATTGAAAGAATTGCTGTAAGGAAAGTTGGTTCACTCTTTCGTGCCAGACAATTCCTCTCCTCAGAATCCATCTTGTACATTTATAAAATTACCATTCGTCCGTGCATTGGATATTGTTGCCATATGTGGTCTGGTGCACCCGTTATATATCTCGAGATTCTCGACAAAATTCAAAGAAGGATTTGTTATGTTATCGATCCTGACCTGGCATTTCCTGGCAATTATACCTAAACATAAAAACAATAAACAAAAACTAAAAATTCTTGAAGCTATATACATAAAACAGTTGAAACCTAACCTAACAAAATAAATTATGAAATCTCCACAAATATTCTTAAATATCTATAATTGGTAACAGAGGCCATTGGTTTATGCCAACGGCTTCCCATAATTAATACTTCTCGAATTCACACTCGCGTGGTCATGTGTGACGTCATGAGCTGCGGTGCGATTTTCGCTTCCAGCGTCTTATATGCACGAGTTTGTCGTTGCTTGGAAATCATCAATGTAAACAGAAACAGACTATCATCACATTCTTGTCCGTGTATTGCTTAATATATTGTACTGTAATTGTCATCTTTGATAATGGCTTATGTAAGCTTAGATAAGATTAAAAAATATGTATCAATATATTTTTTAATGTCATTTTCTTTCTCCGTTTAATGATAATGTTATTAAGCTTATCAGACGTTATGAAAAGAATTTACATAAAATAAATAGATAACACTTGTCTATATTATTTAATGAAATATATATATATATATATATATATATATATATATATATATACGATACGCTGTATATAAACGATGGAACCTAATAGACAGTATCTAGTACGCTTGAGAGTTCATTAGAACAGCTGCCACAGAAAATATTTATAGAAAAGACAGAGGGAAGCCACGTCACAGCGATGGGAAAGTGAATCCTTCTTTGAATTTTGTCGAGAATCTCGAGATATATAACGGGTGCACCAGACCACATATGGCAACAATATCCAATGCACTGACGAATGGTAGATTTATAAATGTACAGGATGGTTTCTGAGGAGAAAAATTGTCTGTGACGACAGAGTTAACCAATCTTCTTAGCAACAGATCTAGCATCTACCCATGAATTTAATATTTTTTAGATTTATTATTTCTAAAAAAAATTTATGCTTTGATTTTAAAAAAATATTTTGCTGTTCGTTTTTACTTATTTTCTGACATGAAAATTATAATCCTTTTCCCACAAAAACAACTTTAATCTTCGAATTAATCTCTTTCTGAAGCCATAAACTTTATCCAGCGTCGTTTCCATTGATGCAAGCATTCTTGATAATCCTTTGGGTGGGGGGATAGAGATCGAGGGCCTCGCCATATTCTCTTCGATTTCTTCAATCTTTTGAAACCTTGCTGCTTTCAACTAGGATTTGAATTTTGAACAGAAAAATGTCACAAAGGCAAGATCTGGGGAATATCGTGGTTGTCGGGCTTGGGGAATATTGTACTTGGCTAAAGACCAAGTACAATGTTTGTACTTGGCACAAGCCATGGTCACCGATGGAACCTTTACAGTTAAGAGGGACGACCACACTCTACACACTTTCCTTCCAAGTACTGTTATAAATAATAGAAGTGAGTACATCATAGCTTTATGTGTATGCGCGACAGAGTTCAACGGAACGAACGGCTTCACTGTACGTACTTTAGCTCCAGTATCTTAGCGACAGTCCTGATAGATTTTGATCAATTCTAGTAAGACGTTTATAGAAATTTTAGAAGCATTTTCAAAATAAAGAAATAAAGAAAAAGAAGTGGATTTTTATTATTTATTTAGTAAATTAATGGCAGTAATTATTTTAAACAAATGAAAAACTCGGCTCAGTAGCATTGTCATATATTGAGGCCAAAAGGACAAATTTAGTCTTTTGTTTAGATTTTAGTTCCAGCAATAAATGAGAGGACTGACGACCCTCTGTTCTTAATATAACACCGTGGATGTTACAAAGAGAGCTTTAGTTTCAAAGTGGGCTTGGTAGATATAGCGGACGTTTGTTGGCAAAATGGCTTAGAAAGAAAACAAGAAGAAAACTGAGTCCCACGTTCCACCCACTTTGATAGCAAGTAGTACACTTGCATGAAGGCCGCTTGTTAAATTGCTCTGAGTGTCAAATACGTGGGTGACAATATGTCACCGCTGTGGGTAAAGCTGAAACATATATCATTTCTTGCAGTATTATTCATAGCTAAAATAGAGAATTAGAGCAGGCGATCTGAAAGTGTCTTTTACAATTCACTCTTCTCCGCTGACATAAAGTGGAAAGATCATAGGTAATCAATTGCTGGATCCACTTCTAGGAAAGTTAGTTTACTGTCTCGTTCTAGACAATCTTTCTCGCCAGAATAGATTTTACGCATTCTCTTACTCGTCCATACGTTGAATATTACTGCCACATCCGATATGGAGCCTGTATTTATAGGTTCTTGATAAAGTCCATTAAAAGAATCTGCAATGTTATTGGTCCGGGCGTGGCATCTCGGCTTCAGTCAATTTCTCACCGCTGTAACGTTCTTTACTTTGTGCTTTTTCTATAAATATTTTCATGGTAATTGTTTAGATGAACTTTCCTCTTTGGAACCTAGACTTTACGGACTACTAGATTGGCGGTTAGGTCTCATCATTTTACAATTGAAAAATTGGAACTCTCTTCCGGCTTCTTGCTTTGCAGTCAAATCGTCGGAACATTAAATGCAATGGCAATTGTTATCTTCTATCTTCTTAATTCCTCTTCTTTTATTGCCTTTTGTAACTAAATTTTTTTTTTCTCTGAGATTTCAGTAAGCCCTGCGTTTAATGGCTTTACGCTTTGCTTGGAGTGAAATGATAAAAAGAAAGAAAGGGGTATACAGGTAGGATAAAAGAGGGGGATACACTATCTAGTTTCCCCTTTACTCAAGAAACAAGAGGCGATCTTATCCTTAATAGGCGGGAAAATGTTCCTTGGAAATAACTTCCTCGTGTAATCTGTACATACGTAAATGAAAAAGACCTAATCAACTGATGTATAGAGAAAATTGCATTGACAAAAAACACTAGAGAAAAGAAATTCTTCAAAGAATATCAAAAGATCTCAGCATTTAGGTGAATATGGCCCATACTAAATGAAAGAGCATAATCAGTTGCCAAAGCAGAGAAGAAACGCACTGAGTGCCAGACCCCAAAACAGCCCCATCTTCAGCATCTGCAAATGTATGTCCCATATGCTTTAGAGACACCAGATTCAAGATCGACTACAACCACCACCGGAATTAAAACATTCAATCAGTTATGTGCCATGCGTGATACACTCTTAGGCGATCATGTATCTTTCGATACATGACTGATGAGGCAGATTTTTTTGCCGCAGTAGGTTGCCATTTCTTTCTGCGGTAGATCAGTTGCAATCCAAGGCTATAGAACTCGGCCTGTTCTGCTATTTACCCATACCTGAGGAGAGAAGAAGAGGATTCATACCATTCCAAATGGTATTAGCATGTAAGTGAATGTAATGGATTCAACTGGAATTCGAACTCGGCTCTCCGACTCTTCAAACCGAACCACTATCCATTGATCCATCGTATATTACCACCCAGAACTGAAGCTATCCTCATTTTCGACTACATCGTCATCATTGGGAAGCGTTATCCCCCCGCCCGCCCCCAAAAAAAGGTAAAGAGATCTCTCCTGACATTTTTTCACAGCCCTTTGCTACATTGTGTTATGAAGATATGTAGCAAGTACAAAGGTAAGTGGAACGATTATATTGAAGCAATTGCTAGGTCAGCTGCAAGAAGAATTCGTTCACCTTGACGTTCTAGACAATTTTCTCAACAAAATCTATCTTACACCTTTATAATTTTACCATTTTTCCATGTATTGAATATTTCTGCCACATCTAGAACTTAGGTTACAACTGGCAATATCAATTATAAAATGACGGAACCTAACTGCCAATCTAGTAAATTCATAAAGTCTAGATACCAAAGAGGATATCTCATCAGAACAATTACCATGGAAATATTTATGAGGTGGGAGAGTGATTGAAGTTTAGAGACCAGATTAGGAATCATAACATTGCAGATCCTTCTTTGGATTTTATCAGGGATCTCGAAATAGATTTATATATATATATATATATATATATATATATATATATATATATATATATATATCAAGAAATATAGTTTTAAGGTGTTCTATATTTATGGAATAAAGTACTGAATGTCAGAGATAGAGCGTATGTAAATATAAAGTGAACATTGAAGTCAGCACTCAGAGGCGACAGACTGTTTCATGTTAGACGCAAACGTCTAGGTATATATATATATATATATATATATATATATATATATATATATGAAGAAATATAGTCTTAAGGTGTGCTATATTTATGGGAGAAAGTGTTTAATATCAGAGATAATCTCTTTCATGCTAGTCTCAATCGTCGGCCTGACGATTGCGTCTAGCATGAAACAGCTTGTCGCCTCTAAATGTTGACTTCAATTATATATATATATATATATATATATATATATATATATATAATTGGTATCACCCCAAGCAAGGTAGTAAAGCCACTAACTGGTAAGGGGTTAGAGGGTATGGAGTAATTAAGAACAGAAATATGTAATGTGTAGAAAGAGAAAAGAGTAATGAGGAGGACAGTAGATAAGGATTAACGTTGCATTTAAATTTTTGCAGATTAAAGTTGGCTGGAAAGCATGGAGCCGGAAGGTAGTTCCGCAAGCAAGAAGTGCGAGAAACGAAAATGTTACCATAGAACTTACGGCTACCTCTCGCCAGTCTAGCATTGCACTTAAATTTTAAAAAGTGTACGTATCATCACGAAAAACTCATCCAAACAATTACCATTTATTAAAAAAAAAGGCACAAAGAGACAACCTTGAGGCGGTGGGAAAGTGACGCAAGCCGAGCAGCTAGATCAGGACCAATAATATTGCTGATTCTTCTTTGGATCTTATCAAGGATCTCCAGGTATATAGAAAGGGCACCGAAACATATGTGGCAGAAATATTCTAAGCATGGACGAATGGTAGACATATAGATATGCAAGATAGATTCCGGAGAGAAAAATTATCTCGCCCAACACAGCAGATATTTTTTTCGTTAACATGAACATTTTTAAAGGATTTTTTTTTTTAATACGATATTAATTCTTATGAATATAAACTCTGTTTTAACAGGGGACACGTATTTCAGTTGCTATGCGTATTTTCTTCAACAGTAAAATTAAGAACAACCGGCCTACATTGGGAAGTCCTACTCGGGGAAAAACTGTAATGCCAACAGGAATCGAACGTGCTTCCCCAAATTTTTAACCAAAGTGTTACTCTACCGGTTCAGGCACGGAACCAGATTGACAGAGTAAGGTTTGAATAAACCTATTAACGAAAGGCCGTTTTAGGTCTTCTACGAAACTACGTCTGCTATCTTCTGTTTCTTTTATAAGGTTTTATTTATTCAACATTATTTCTTGTTATGATAAATGTTATTTTTATTTTTAGTAGCGATACGCGTTTGAGTTGCTATTCCTGTTTTTATTTTATTTTATTTTACTAAACAGCTAAATTAATAACAACCGGTGTGAATTGAAAAAAAAACTACAAAAAATATTGGGCCTAAGACAAGAATTAGAAGTCCATCCCTTTTTGTTTGTTTTTTACTCAACAGTAAAATTAATAACTGACTTACGTCCTAATAAAAAAAAATGTGTCTGCATCACGATTTTACTTCAGGTAAATCTCGTCTCAAGCCAAAGTGTGCCTCTATCTGACAGGGAGCCGTTAGAATATGCCTGTTAAGGAAAACATTTACCCGACATTATTTTTAGTAGTTCGCTTGAGTTGCTATAACTTTTTTATTTTATTTTATTTTATTAAAAAGTTAAATTAAAAACAACGGGTGTGAATTGAAAAATTCTACTAAAATATTGTGCCTTTTACGCATTAGGGAAAACCACTTTTTGAGCCAAAGTTTGCCGCAATTATCAAACTTTACCCTGACAGGGAAAAATTTGATGGCGGGGGGGGGAGTCGCTAGGAATATGGTGGTTGCCGGAACTTGTGAATTAATAATTTACCAGCCTAAGTCCTACCGAACAAAAATTGGACCTTCGAGAGGAATCGAACCGGCGTCACATTTTTAGATCAGGAAAATCATGTCTTAAACTGGAGCGTGCCGCTATCAGTTCGGCCACGAAGCCAAACAGACATCTGGTGGGGCAGTTAGAATGTGCCTGTTAAAGAAAGCATTTTTTTTTTCACGTTGGGTCCTCGCCGGACCTATATCTGCTATGTTATGCTTCATGCTCAGAACGTAAAGAAAAATAATTTTTGAAAAGTTTTATTTATCCAATATTATTTTAGTAGCTGCATGCGTTTGAGTTGCTATCGCCTATTTTATTTTTATTTTATCAAACAGTGAAATACCAACACAAACCTATGTGTTATAAACTGCCGTAGGCAATACACGCATGGTCGAACGGTTCGAAATCTGTGAGGTCGCCGTGCCGAGTTCGAGTCGAGTTCAAACCATTGTACGAAGCCCGAGGAATCCATTATTTTCTGTCGAAGTGGGTTGGGGACAGTTCGTTTCTTCGAGACAACATGCGATGTGGATTGTTTTATTTTTTTCTGAAGTTACCATCTTCTGGGTTTTGGCTGTCCCAAAGAAGCAGGACCTGCAATACATCTGGTGGTTCGAATTCTCTTAGACTGTTTACCAACTAATCCCATGGGGCCCCATTCTTTACTGCTATTCACCCCTAACTGGGTGAAGAGATGAATCCAGACCTATTCCGAGGGGATTAGCACATAAGCGAGTGCAATGAACTTGACTGGAATTTGAACTCGGCTCACAACCCGGGCCACTATCCGTTATTCCTCTATGCCTCCAACAAAGACATGTGGCCACTAAAAATAACTTTTATAGTGATGAGAAACACGCATATATCTGTATGTACCTATGTGTGTATGACTTAAAGAATCTCAAATATCATTTGGTATTCCTTAGCATAAATTTTGGGAAATTTGTCAGTCATTGGATTCAATGAGCGTTTCATGTCATATTAGGGAAAAAAATTCGAGATCCTGTTAACAAACTGTTGAAAGAACTACTCTCATTGGAGAAAAACATTGGCGGATATATATATATATATATATATATATATATATATATATATATATATATATATATATATATATATATATATATCAGGCAGTGAGAGAGAGGGAGAAGGCACTTGTTTCTGTCCTTTGGGAAGGACATTAAACAGCTAAGGAATAAATTAGAATTATCCTGCTGCTTGTATCTTGCCGGTAGGAACTTGAAAACGGACATGTTTTGTAGTGTCGAGGTGTTTCTGAGTTCATTGGCCGACGTTTGGGATGAGTCTTTGGAGATTTTTTTTAGTTGTGGCCGAATTTAGAGGCGGGAATCACACGCGGATGTTCAATTGTCACGCGCTGTCCGGAAGGTGGGACACTCCCTTGCTTTTTCGATTTTAGAAGAGTCAGTTAATAAATTGACATTAACTACTATCAGTTTTCATGTCGTGCGTGAGAGAAAGAGAAAGCGAGAGAAAGGAAAAATGGAGAAGGGAAAGAGAGAGAAAGAGAGACAGAGAAAGAAATAGACGAAGAAAAAGAGAGATAATGTGTGTGTGAAAGAGAGAGAGAGAGAGAGAGAGAGAGCGCAATAAATAAATAGGGAAAGAGAAAGACTGTGCCAAAGCGAAGGAGTGATAATATCTTTGAGAGAGAAAGACAGAGAGGGGGCGGAAACGAGAGAAAGAGAGAGAGAGAAAGAGAGAGAGAGAAAGAGGATGAGAAAAATACAAAAAGAAAAAGAGAGCATATACATATATATATATATATATATATATATATATATATATATGAAATGGACAAAGTCCGACAATTATTTTAATATATTTTATTGTTATACGTTATTTATATAGAGACAAATATGTAAGTAAATGCTCTGTTTATAATAAACACTATTAACAAACATTTACCGGCCTGAATACCTAAAGCTAAACGTCTGAACCTCTGTAGCTAAACTGGTATAGCACGTCAGGCTATATGACGGTTCCGTGTACGATATAGGTTCGATTCCTGTCGGAGGACACATATTTTCTCAGACATTCGGGCTGGTAATGTTGTTAATACTGTTTATTATAAACAGAGCATTTACTTAAATATTTGTGTCTTTATAAATAACATATAACAATAAAAAAATATATATGAGTGTGTGTGCGCATACATGCACATATATATATATATATATAATGCGAGAGAGAAATATATATAGAAAAAGAAAGAATGACACAATGAGAGTGAAAGAAAACGAAGAGGAGAAAACAGAAAGAGAGACAGAGAGAGATAAAGAGAGAAACGTTGAGTGAAAGAGAGTGATAATTAGGGATAAAGAAAAGGAGAGAGCAAAAGAGATAGAAACAAAGAGAGAGAGAGAGAGAGAGAGAGCCAAGTGGAAAAGTAAAACAGAGAATGAGGAAGAAAGTGAATGCGAGAGATATAGAAAAGGAAAGAGAGAAAAGAGAGATGAAAAATATTTACCAGTTCAATATTAATAAAGATGAAAGATAAATTAATTTTAAAAAATGATTAAAATCTTTCATATTAGAAAACGTATACAAGCATAACGATAAAAAAAAAAAAACAAACATCGCAATAGAGTTATTCTGTACCCTTCCTAAACTTGACAAAAAATAACTTAGATAATGCTAAAAACCAATATATATTTAGGAGGGGAGTAATCATGACACTTTACACATGTTTGCCTCTTGTTAGTTTTGAACCTTCACCATCAATCTTTTTCATTATTCTAATATATGCGTGGGTGTGTAGGTGGTGTAATGAATAATGGCTCGCAATGGGAAATGCAGAAGCGAGTTCGAATCCCAGTCGAGTTTCCAATCACTTACACGCAAGTATCCTTGAGAATGGCATGAAACTATTTCTCCCAGCCCACCAGCTAAATAAACACACACACACACACACACACACACACACATATATATATAGTTTATGCAAATTTAGGTAATCCGTATGGGTAGACCTGAGGAGGAGGATATCCAGAGAGCTCAATTTAAAATTCAGAGCAGATATGTTTGAATAAAAGACAGACCACGTTAAGATTCCATGTAATAAGCTATTTCACCATAACTGGTTATGGTGAAATAGCTATTACATGGAATCTTAATGTGGTCTGTCTATCTTTATTCAAATATATATATATATATATATATATATATATATATATATTTCAATAATATAGACAAGTTTTGTCTATTTGTTTTATGTAAATTCTTTTCATATCGTCTGATAAGCTTAATAATATTATCATTAAAAGAAGAAAGAAAATCACAATATTGATACATATTTTTTAATCCTATCTAAGCTTTCAGCTTACATAATCCATTATAGGGCAATTATATCTTTTAGTTTATCGTTGGCTATTTCAATTTGTCTTTTTACAAGGCTGAATTTATAATTCCAAGTGTTGATAGTTTAGTGGGCTGCTGGATCCTGTAATTTAAATTGTGTGTATTTAGGCAGCATTTTTTCATTGATGCATGTTTGATTAAATAATATAGACAAGTTATGTAAATTCTTTTCATATCGTCTGATAAAGCTTAATAACATTGTCATTAAAAGAAGAGAATCACAATATTGATACATATGATATACAGACGATATGAAAACAATTTACATAACTTGTCTATATTATTTAATGAAACATGCATCAATGAAAAAATGCTGCCTAAATACACACAGACACACACACACACACACACACACACACACATATATATATATATATATATATATAGCATAGTGAGAAGCCACGTATACGTTCTTAATATGTTTAATATTTAATAATATTTAATAATATAAACATTTAATAATAGCTAATACATTTTCCGTACCCAACACCAATATCAGAATACAGCCACCTAACCTCACCTGCGATACCCATAACGTAATCTATTATTTATTCTGCAACTTATGTCCTAATAGTGGATATATTGGTGAGTCTGGAAACAATTTTAGATTTCGTTTTTAATAACCACAAACAAACAATACGTCAAAACAACCCTTATTCCCCATAGCTAAACACTACAATCAATCAGGACACACATTAGAAAACTGCAAATGTTTATTAATAGATTCGATTTTACTTCCACATTCACACGCAGAAAAAAAAGAAACATATTGGATTTTAAAATTAAATACACATAAACTAGTGTTGAATAGGGACTTAGGTGTTTTAAATCTTTATAAATATTTCAATAGATAAGCATTTTTTTTTTTTTTTTTTTTTTTAGATATAGTAAAAGATTTTTTAAATTTTCATGACAGTTAGATTTAAGTTAGGAATATCCGAACAGTGACGTTCCATATCACGTGACGTCCGCGTCTCGCGAAGGACGCTACTTGCTAACAAACAGTAATTTTAATTTATTTGTAACAAACAGTTATTTCTGATGAAAAATTGAGGACAATTTGAAATATCAAATATATATATAAATAAATAAATACTTTCATAAAATAAAACATTATAATTTTCAATTTGAAACTTTTTCTATATATACATATTAAGAAAGTATACGTGGCTTCTCATTATGCTATTTGGACCCTACTTAAACGGCAAAAATCTCCATGATAGAAGAAAACTAGAAAAAATTTTCTACAAACTGGCACAGATACACTCGGATATTATATTTCTCGGACTTTGCAAGAAAATGGACTTAATACCAAAAGGATTCCGATTTAAATACAATTTCCAACATAGTTTTATTACATTGCAAAAACAAAAAAAGCCCAACATATATACAACAGAACCTCCACGCAATTAAGAAATCTTGCACACAACACTGCTTACATTAAAAAAAATTTTTTACATGAACTTATCTAAAAAAATCAGTTATTCTCTCTACCTAACACTTTCTCCGTTTCAATACTCTCAAGTAAAAAAAGCACTCAATTTCCTATACCAAAAAAAACTGACACAGTGTATATTTTGAAAAACCAAAAACTCAATAAACTAATTGCTGAGGACCCCATTTTACAACACATAACTTACCTGAAAGACTATCTAATACAACAGATACCACGAAGATCTCATTATGTTCACTACACCAATACTACCTCTGCTGACAACCACATCGCTAACCTATCTAAATACACTCTCACCCAAGGAGAAACCTCTTTATTAAATAAAGGATTATCATTCTGCCCCTCACAACCACTAAAACCTCTAAACCTTTGCTACGATATGGAAAAATACCTTCGTAGACTGAGACTAAAAGAATATTTCTCAGACAACAAACCTACTTCTAATACAGACAACAGCGCTAACCAATCATGCTCCAAACTTCCTCCGACGAAGAACAATATATGGACCCCACCAAGCGGACGTAACCAACACTTGGATCAATATGCCCACAAAGCCAGACAACACATGGATAACTTCTTAAAAAACAAAGGACACCAGATAAAAAAATACAACTTATCCAAAATAGAACACCAAGCCATCTATACTCTTAAAAACAACCGAGACACATAATTATCGTACCAGCCGACAAGGGCGGAGCTATAACCATCTTAGACACTAACCACTACATTAAAGAAGCAGAATCACAACTTCAAAATAACAGATTCTATGTACCCTTACCTCTAGACCCAACTAGCACATTCAAAACAGAATTATCACTTCTCACTCAGAACCTGAACTACAACATAAAAAATACCATAAAATCTCTTATTCTGAGAACCCTAAAAACAGCAACATTCTACACTATCCCAAAACTACATAAACTCCCCAAAATCCTTTCAGAAAAACACCCTAACACTTTTCATCCGACCCACATCAATTTACACAATCAAATAATGAAGAGAACATCTATGAAATTTCAAAAACCCTTAAAATCATGCCACCTGGTAGACCCATAATATCAGGCATTGGTACCCTCACAGAACTTATATCTGGGTACATAGACAATATCCTAAAACCTTTATTGCCTGACATACCCAGTTATATTAGAGACACTACTGACTTTCTCAACAAATTACAAAACATTAACTTAGTCCACCATGATACAATCCTAGTAACGATGGATGTTTCGTCCCTTTACACGAACATTCCACATGTTGAAGGAGTATCAGCTTGCTATGAGTTCATAGTAACAAAAAATTACCTAACTACCAAATTACAGATATATGCTAATTAATAAATTTCATCTTAACACATAATAATTTTAAATTCAACAACAAACACTATTTACAGATTAGTGGCACAGCAATGGGCACAAAAATGGCACCTAGTTATGCTAATATCTTTATGCACATTCTAGAAATGAAGATACTAGACAATTCAGAATATAAACCATCACATTACTTTAGATATATTGATGACATTTTCTTACTATGGACTCATGGATCAGAAAAATTAAAAACCTTTTTCACTTTCTGCAACAATTTCCACGATACAATTAAATTTACCATGGAGCACTCATACACATCCATCCCTTTCTTAGACGTTATGATAAAATTAAACAAACATACACTTTCTACCAGTCTATACAACAAACCCACAAACCAACATAAATTCCTGCACTTTAACAGCTGTCATCCCTTTAAATTAAAAAAATCTATTGTATACAGCTCATTTCTAAGAATCAAACGCATATGCTCAGACCATTTAGATTTTCTATACAACATTAATAACTTAACAAAACAATTCCTAAAATGCAAATACCCCATAAAAATAATAAGAGAAGCACTAAATAAAACTATCCTGATAAATCGTAACACACTTCTCACATACTAGAAAAATAAAAACAACAATCGGATTCCCATGGTTTTTAACCACAATCAATATTCCCACACACTTATTTACAATTTAAAAAATGATTACAAGAACCTCCAATTAGACAACAAGATCAAAGACATTTTCGATAAACCACCCATAAATGCAATGAAACAATCACCTAACTTATCAGCTATCCTCACCTCTACCAAATATCTAAACAATAGAAACCAAACAGGAAATTACAAATGTAACAAACCTCGTTGCTTAGTTTGCAAACATTTAATAATAGCTAATACATTTTCCGTACCCAACACCAATATCAGAATACAGCCACCTAACCTCACCCGCGATACCCATAACGTAATCTATTATTTATTCTGCAACTTATGTCCTAATAGTGGATATATTGGTGAGTCTGGAAACAATTTTAGATTTCGTTTTAATAACCACAAACAAACAATACGTCAAAACAACCCTTATTCCCCCATAGCTAAACACTACAATCAATCAGGACACACATTAGAAAACTGCAAATGTTTATTAATAGATTCCGATTTTACTTCCACATTCACACGCAAAAAAAAAAAAAAACATTGGATTTTAAAATTAAATACACATAAACTAGGGTTGAATAGGGACTTAGGTGTTTTAAATCTTTATAAATATTTCAATAGTTAAGCAATTTTTTTTTTTTTTTTTTTTTTAGATATAGTAAAGATTTTTTAAATTTTCATGACAGTTAGATTTAAGTTAGGAATATCCGAACAGTGACGTTCCATATCACGTGACGTCCGCGTCTCGCGAAGGACGCTACTTGCTAACAAACAGTAATTTTAATTTATTTGTAACAAACAGTTATTTCTGATGAAAAATTGAGGACAATTTGAAATATCAAATATATATATAAATAAATAAATACTTTCATAAAATAAAACATTATAATTTTCAATTTGAAACTTTTTTATATATATATATATATATATATATATATATATATATATATATATATATATAACTCTGAAGTGCTTCCAGTTATTCTGATAGCAGTCCTTTTTTATTCTCAATGGGGTCATAAAATTCGGCTTAAGTCCAAATTTTTAGGTGCTAGAAAAACTTAATTCATATTGGCCAATATATGTAAAATCCCTACTATTCAAAAAAAGTAGATTCACAAGATCTTGGCATTTCACCGCTTGAACCTTTGGCCATTAAAAATATACAAAATTTAACATTTTTTTACAAAAAAAATAAATTTTTTACTTTCGTGTTCGAAATATAAACAAAGCAATTTCTGAGAATTAATGAATTTATTTTTAAACTGACATTTTTATTCATACATTATATATATATATATTTATGAGCATTTATTTAATTATAAATAAGAAAACACACACGCATCATCCTTTGCCTACTTTACAACACTGTCTACATTATAATATTCACCATTTCTATCTATCTACTCTGATGATGACTTAACAAGTTCGAAAGCTTCGAACATATTTCTTCCAAAATGAACTTTAAACAATTTTTGACAGAATTTCTTCCATGTCTGAGAAGGATTATTTTTAATTTCGAAAAGTTGATCAGTAAAATTAATCAATACAAAATGTCTGTTGTCTTTTATAAATGCACACAATATATATATATATATATATATATATATATATATATTATTCTGTAAACAAAATAAACGAACGATCTGAAACATGACAGGAACACCCCAGCCCGGGGAACTTCGCTACACAATTTCAACACTGAAAACAACCACGGTTACGTATGTATACGTACTCGGACACATGCATACTGGTCTGCGTCCAGTCCCACACTGTTCATATATGTATATGTTTGGGTGGACTACAGTACGTACACCAGCAGGTATGTATGTCTGCGTACGTTTTAGTGACATTCCGAAACCAACACAGAGGAGAATTTTTCCTCCCCATTACCATTAAACATCAACAAACATAGCCAAACGGAGACTGACATAAATAGATCCAAAATCTTAAATATAAATCAGTTTATCTGACGATTGCAAGGGCGTGAAACCCAGGGTCACAAACTCACATCATTACAACTAAGTATGTTACCTCTATCACCGATATTAAGCGCTTTCCAATAAGTACTGCGCATATATATATATATATATATATATATATATATATATAATTTTGAGACATTTTTATGTTTATACATTCTTTTTATAGATACAAATATTTATGCTCTGTTTATAATAAACAGTATTAAACAACATTTACCGGCCTGATTTGGTCGAATTTACAGTATTTAAACTTCAATCATCCATGAATCTCTCACGTACATTCATATCTGATCATAGCGTATCAAATGTAAACAAATGACGTCACACATTATGAAATGGACAAAGTCCGACAATTATTTAAAGACATTTTTATGTTTAACATTCTTTTTATAGATACAAATATTTAAGCATATGCTCTGTTTTATAATAAACAGTATTAAACAACATTTAAGAGGTTGTTGTAAGGGTAAACAAAGAGTTTTTTGTTTGTTTTATTAAAATGGTCTTCGCCCTGTTCAAGGCCCGAGTGTCTCTCGAGGTAGAGAATTACAGAGTAAACGGCAATGATTATGCTGATATGTGTGGACGGTAATGTTTAATCTTAGACTTGAACAAATTAAGATTGTAATGATCGAGGAAGCAACTTCTTCGGAGTCGATTCCACAAGGTAGTGATTCGTGGGAAGGCGCTTGCTCGAGTGGAACTTATATCTCACCAATGGAATGCGAAGGGACTGAAGCTGGCTCGCTGCAGTGAGCGTGGCATAGCGAATCTGGTGGACCTAAGAAGTGTAATTCGTCTGAACACTCAGCATGGATATATCGATAGAGCAGTGAGAGGTCTGTGACGACTCGTCTGTGGGAAAGAGGTTGTAGGCTGAGAAATAACTCATTACCCAAAAGGATGCGGAGACGTTTTTGAACTCTGTTGTAACCTAGGGAAGGTTACTGAATAGAATAATCAAACAAAGGTTGGTAATGAACAATAATACTTAGGACAAGAACAACATATATAAGATTCGACAGCGGCGAGTAAAAGAAGTAGTCAACTGCTAGAAGTGAGTCAAGTGATTTCCACAGTGAATCTCCAACTGCAGAATATCTACCAACCGTCCCACGCGGTCAGATGTGGCACAAGGCCGAATTAAATGTGGGGTATACGAGCCCGTAGGCTCGGCCAAAAAGTTCCCGGTAGACCTCGTATAAAACGGGATCGGGTAGATGTTTCCCGAGACGAGACTCTTCCCTTCGACATAGCCTCGTCTGGGGATCATCTCTGCCCGGAAGCAGAGAGTTTTACAAGCACAGTTGGAGACGAATCTCCAACTGCAAGATATCTACCAACCATCCCACGCTGTCAGATGTAGCACAAAGCCGAATTTTAAGTGGGGTATCCGAGCCCTTAGGCTCGACCAAAAAGTCCCCGTAGACCCTGTATAAAACGGGGTCGGATAGCTGTTTCCCGAGACGAGACTCTGCCCTTTGACACAGCTTCATCCTCTCTGCCCGGAGGCGGAGTGTTTGACCAGCACAACTGCAGACCAACATACAGTATTTACTACCGTATTTATGTGAATGGAGATATAACGTTATCGTCAGTAGGTATGCTACAACAGACTCTATCAAGGCTGGAGAGTGAAGACTGGAGTATATTATGAGAATATAGCTAACAGTTGATCCTAAACATGAAGTAAAGCACATCATAGGTAGATAGCTACGTACAAAGGTGCATTAATAAATACAACAGATTTGAACCCGAGCAATTACAATTTTTTTTTCAAATGCCATAAAAAATATGCATCAGTCTATATATTTACCAAGATGTACTTAGTACGCACTTCGTAGGTAGGTAGGTACTGAAAAGCGTATAAATATGTACGAAGTTGATTTGAGTCCCAATTTATTCTTTCTGAGTCCCAATGAACAATTCATTTGTATTTAAATAGAATTTGCAATATTACATGAACAATATTTTCTCAGAAGAGAAAAAGCTTTATCCAATCCTAGATTTTAAAATGAGAACGTTTGACGATTTTCCTGTTTTGTATTTGTTTTGATGAAAACCTATTTTTCTCGACGATACAAAGAATGGTCCCTTTGTTGTATCTGCTGTTATTTTTATAGCGGTCCACTTAAGTGAGCCAACACCATTTGGATAGAAGAGCATTTGAAGACGTTTCCGATTTTAGATTCCGGTCAGAAGCTGATGGAATTTTCCAAATATGAATATTAATTAACATGTGCTTGGGTGCATAAAGTCGAAAGATCAGGGCCCACTTTCCTGTTTGAGCATGTATCACTCTTAAATTTGGCATTTTAATACCAATAGCGTAATGGTTGTCGGGTTCAAATCCCGGCCGAGTTCTTTCCGTTGTTTTTTTTTTCTTATATTATTTATTCTGTGTCCCGTAGGGTCGTGGGGGCAGCATGTGTACTGCAGCTACAGAAGTGGAATTTATTGGGCAAGGTAGTCTGACGGAATCCATCCCTCTCCAAGCAGGTTTGGAATACAGAGTTTTTCCTTCTCTTAGACTGGTTTGTATAAACCAGTCTCTCCTGCTATTAACCCATAGCTGGAAGGAAGAAGATGATTCATACATTTCCCAAGGGTATTAGCATGTAAGTGAATTTAGTGGATCCGACGGGAATTCGAACTCGGCTCTCCGATTCCTCAATCCAATCCGCTATCCTTTACACTTTGCGTTTACTTTCACCAAACCCTAATATGAATCCATCTCTTCACATACCTGCGTTTTATATGTCTTGTGTCCCTTGAAGGTGTTAGTGATCATGGCTCTCCGCATTTTCCTGCCATTTGTAGCTCTTAATAAATGTTAAACTTTTGCCATATCTCTCAAATCCTGCTCCTCCATCCATTCATTAAAAAACTCGCCAGTTATGTTGGGGGTTGATACCCATTGTCTCTCTTGCCTTCAATCTCAATTGTGAGCATCACATTCTCCTCAATATGTGCCCTAAGTATAGCAATTGTCTCATTCTGATTCTAAGTATGAGTAATTTTGCATTCATTGTCAGTAGAACTTCGTCTTTTCTCAAATGTTATGTCCATGGTATCCTCAGCATCCTTCTGTAGAACCATATTTCTACTGCTTCAAATCTCTTTTTCATGAGGGAGGAGATTGTCCAGCATTCACTGCCATATAGGAGGATTGATATTACATAGAAGCTCATCACTCTTTCTTTCTAACGAAATCTTCCTGTTTCTTAATACTTTGTTTAGCTTTTGGAAAACATGAGGAGATTGTCCAGCATTCACTGCCATATAGGAGGATTGATATTACATAGAAGCTCATCACTCTTTTCTTTCTTTCTAACGAAATCTTCCTGTTTCTTAATAATTTGTTTAGCTTTTGGAAGACATGAGGAGATTGTCCAGCATTCACTGCCATATAAGAGGATTGATATTACATAGAAGTTCATCACTCTTTTCTTTGTTTCTAACGAAATCTTCCTGTTTCTTAATACTTTGTTTAGCTTTTGGAAAACATGAGGAGATTTTCCAGCATTCACTGCCATATAGGAGAATTGATATTACATAGAAGCTCATCACTCTTTTATTTCTTTCTAACGAAATCTTCCTGTTTCTTAATAATTTGTTTAGCTTTTGGAAGACATGAGGAGATTGTCCAGCATTCACTGCCATATAGGAGGATTGATATTACATAGAAGTTCATCACTCTTTTCTTTCTTTCTAACGAAATCTTCCTGTTTCTTAATACTTTGTTTAGCTTTTGGAAGACATGAGGAGATTGTCCAGCATTCACTGCCATAAAGGAGGATTGATATTACATAGAAGTTCATCACTCTTTTCTTTCTTTCTAACGAAATCTTCCTGTTTCTTAATACTTTGTTTAGCTTTTGAAAGACATGAGGAGATTGTCCAGCATTCACTGCTATATAGAAGGATTGATATTACATAGAAGTTCATCACTCTTTTCGTTGTTTCTAAGAAAATCTTCCTGTTTCTTAATACTTTGTTTAACTTTTGGAAGACATGAGGAGATTGTCCAGCATTCACTGCCATATAGGAGGATTGATATTACATAGAAGTTCATTAATCTTTTCTTTGTTCTTACGGAATCTTCCTATTTCCTAATACTTTGTTTAGCCTTCGAATTTCAATTTTGTACATCCTTTGTCTTTGAAAACACTTCCTAGATATTAAAATGGTTGTATTTTATTGATTTTGTTATCTTCAATTTGCAATTTTTATGTTGATGACTTCCTTCTGCTGACAATCATACATTCAGTCTTCTTCGATTGATGTTTCTTTCTCGTTCTCCTTCCCTAGCTTCTGTAGGTGTTCTTTTAGTTTCCTCTCTGTCTGCTATCAACACTGTGTCATCTGTATATCTGATGTTATGAAGATTATGGCCTCTAATAATTAATCTTTGTAGGACCCGTTCTCCAGAATCGCCTCGCTGAAATTTACCTGCCTCGGACATCAAAATTAAATAAAAACGCTTGTACGTGACACAGGAAACCTATTTGTTATAAATGTCACAAGAGTATAATCTTGTGTGGGAAAGTTGTCGCCCTATACTCTAAATTAGGCGGGATGTAAAGGCCTTAACCCTAGAACACCAACCATCAGTTAAAGTTACACCAGTACTAACCATGGGTATATCATACCTGATTTTGAAAATATCAAAAAAAATATTAAATATAAATCTTTATTTGAAATATTTTACATGCAAACTTTGTACTTTGAGTTAACATTAATAGGACCTGAAAAAAACATTATTTAGGTAAGAAAATCAGTTACTGAAAATTGTAATTAAAAATAGGAAAATTTGTGCTGGGTACTATATACCCATGGTTAGTTTTCTAGGGTTAAATAATGATTCTTGCCACCCCCATTTAATATTGATAATCTTTGTAAAGTATTTGTCTAACATTACTTTTGATATATATTTTTGATCAGGATATTTTTTTTGTTTTATCTAGCTGGCTGGATAAGATATCATCATGATCATATTGATATCTTTTATATGGTTTACATATTGAATTTAATTTTTTTTTACTTTGTGGTATGAGAGTTTATAGTTTTTATTATGATTATCATTACTGTTATTGTTGTTACATTATATTCCCACATTACAAGTATTAAATGTTACTAAAGATTTGCTTTTTAACATGTCTGTAAAATGACTAAATGATGCATGATTCCTGGAAGAATTCTGACCAAGTTATGCAAAGATATCATGCTTGAGTTTTACTCTTCAAACCGTGGATGCATTTTTTCTTCTCCTTCTTTTACTTGTACTTGTTAGGAATTGACACATTCAAAGAAAGTCAGCTGAAATTTTTTTTTTCTCTCGTCATAATCCATCTTGCACATTTATAAATCTACCATTCATCCGTGCATTGAACATTGTTTCCATATCTGGTCTTGTTCTTCTGCTATTCATTTTGAGCGTCCTGGGTAAGACGTTAAACTACATCCGCGTCCTGGGTAAGACGTTAAACTACGTTCAGCAGCAAGGCCTCTGATCAGGAGGTTTTGAGGAGCGTGGAACCAGCTCTTAATTGCTGGTATTCCCAGGTCCACCCTGAC
>CAHIKZ030001055.1:232500-270000 GCA_903632075.3 Acanthosepion pharaonis
TTAAGGGTTGACCTTTTCTATGAGGTCACCATGTGTGTGTTGAAATTGATTCCATCAAACGTAAGATCGCCGAATTTAAAAACAAGTTGTGTAAATATGCACAGAACTTTTTTTTATTCCTGCTCACAGAACAATCTTAGAACAGTACAGTATTAGATTGGCAGTTAGGTTTCATCACTTTATGTTCTATTCCAGTCGTATTTTTTCTCTCTCTCACTTCTCGCCTATGGAATTCTTTTTTGCTTTCCTGTCAACTAAGATCTTCAGTTATTTAAAAGTAATGCCAATCGTCATTTTATCTCTACTGTTACCGTTCTTTTATTGTCCTTTCTCGTCAGTAAAAGGAAATTCAAATAAAAGTGCGCTTTTGAATAAGTAATATAGATTGCGTATTTAACAGTTGAATCAGCTGACTTCTGTATAAAGACATATGTATCAAAATAAAAAAAACGTGATGGTATAAGGGGGGTGAGGGGGAGAAAGAGAGCAGGGAAGAGGGGGAGAGAAGGAGAGGAAAAAGAGGAGAGAGAGGGTGTGAGAGAGAGAGAGGACGAAAGAGAGAGAGGGAGTGACACGTGGAATTGTGATTTTTTCCACGTTTATTTGTTTCTATTTATATCGAATGTGATGTCAAATTTTTTTCTCCGTTAACCAAAAAAGCGAAAAAAAAAACCGGAAAGGGAGAGAATTCATGATGCCAAAAATAAACTTGACACCTCATTGTTTTAAAAATAACTTTATTATTCATTTTTAGTTACGTATCTATCTATTGTCTATAAACTAAAATAACATGAACAACAACAACAACGAGGAGGAGGAGGGGTACGAGCTGGGGAAGTGGAGGTGTAAAGTGATTAAAAAATAAACACACTAATAATTCGGGCATACGTCAATTGTTACATTTTTAACTCCAGAAAAGATTTTTAACTGTATTACATTTTTTTCCTTATTCAAATAATTTCATTTATTTCTTTCAAACTTAATATATATATATATATATATATATATATATATATATATATATATATATATATATATATATATTATAAATTAACTGATTTAAAAATATGGTTTCATCGCTACACAAAAACAGAAACTAAAAACTTCAATTATATAATTAAATCAAAAGCATTAGTTCTGTTTAATCTTCAAGCGAATGTTGGAATAACTTATTTTAAAATATACTGAGTTTTAAAAGTACATACATTCATAATTTTTTGTTTCCAAGAGAAATCCAATCATTTAGACAGGGGTGGTAGCGTTTTCTTTTTTATTAACTATTATTGTATCAATTATGAGTTACGTTCGAAAAGAGGTTAAGTCCAGGTAGGATAGGGGTACTTTTTTCAACGAATTTTGACCTCCGCCCAACGCCCCTGTCTCAATGATTGGATTTCTCTGTATCCTTGGAAACAAAAATTATGAATGTATATGCTTTTAAAACTCAGTAAATTTCAAAATAAGTTATTCCAAAATCCGATTGAAAATGAAACAGAACTAATGCTTTAGATTTAATTATATAATTGAATTTGGAGTTTTTAGTTTCTGTTTTTGAAATATAGTTATTACCGTGTAGCAAAGAAACCATATTTTTAAATGAGTTAATTTATAATATTTATGCTCTGTAAATTAACACTGAGCACTGTTTTGTAAAAATGAAAATATCAATAAGAACACCGGATTATATATCTTACTGTTCTTTCTTTTTTTTACCATATATATATATATTGTTTATGTGTTGTTTTTATAGATACAAATATTTAAATACATGCTCTGTTTATAAGGAACAGTATTAGCATCATTTATCGGCCTGAATGTCCGAGAAATATCGAAGAGAATATGTGTCCTTCAAAACAGGATAGGGATTGTGCCCACCGCGGACCCCTTTGATCAAAATGAAATATACTTGTCCAAGTACCCAAGGTGATGTAGTTTCAGAATATATATAGTTAGGGGGGGGTCTATCTCCAAAACCCTACAAGGAGTTCGATAACAAACAAACAGACACAGACTATAACTTCATATATATATATATATATATATATATATATATATATATATATGTGTGTGTGTGTGTGTGTGTGTGTGCACGCACAAATATATAAAAAAAATAGGAAAGAACCGTTAGGTTAATAATCCGAAGTCCTTTAGATTTAAAAAAAAAAAACAGCGCTCATATATATATATATATATATATATATATAATATATGTGTGTGTGAAAATATATAGAAAATAGGAAAGAACTGGTTAGGTAAATAATCCAAAGTTCCTTAGTATTTTAGTTATTATTTTTAAAAAATATTGCTCGATACAAAAGTAGAGCATAAATATAATTATTTATTTAAAAATATGATTCCAACTCGCGACATAAGAGGTCTCATGTTTCAAAACAAGAGCCGAAAAATTCAATATAATTATTTGAATTAAATTGAGTTAAAGTAAGCTCTGTTCCATCATCAAGCGAAATTTTATTTGGAATAACGTATTTCTGAAATTTACGTGTTTTAACGTGTTTCAATTTCAGAAATACGTTATTCCAAAAAAAAATTTCGCTTATTTTATTATGGTGATAATGCCACTAAGTCGCAAGGGGTTACTGGGAGAGAAAGCGAATGAGAAGAATTTTGGGAGAAGAAAAGACAATAAAAGAACTGGTTTCAGTAAGCCAGAAGATGGCGATAATGCCACTGAGACGCAAGGGGTTACGGGAAGTGAAAGAGAATGAGAAGACTTTATTGTGAAAAGAGAACAATGAAAGAAAAGATTTAACTTTTTGACGATTGTCAGTGACAAGCAAGAAACCGAAATAGAGTTCCACGAATGAGAAGTGCGAGAAAAGAACCTATTAGAATAGAACTTACGGTTACATCAAGTTATTACAACTCTAAAACGATGGTACCAACTGGAAAATTTTGTAGTAAATTCATGCAGTCGTGGTACCAAGAAGAATTCGTTTGAACAACTGCTACGAAAATATTTATAGAAAAGACAGAGAGAAGCCACGTCACGTCGATGAGAAAAAGATACTGAGGTCGAGATGCCAGGTCAGGACCGATTATATTACAGACCCTTCTCTCGATTTTGTGGAGAATTTCGTGATATAAGCAGGAGCACCAGGTGGCATACGACAGCAGAATGGTAGATTTATAGATGTGCAAGATGGGTTCTGACAAGAAAAATTGTTTGGTACGAGAGGATGAACCAACTATCCTAGGAGAAGACCAAGCAATTGATTCAATAAAATCCCTCTATTTCATACCAATGGAAAAGACGCAAAGAGTTTTTAACTGACATGAAGTGAAGTGATTATACTGAATCAATTGTTGCTAGTTCTATAGTAAACGTTGGTTTGAATGCTGTGTACAATGCGACACGGGGTTCACTGGAGACTAAGACGTCCCTAAGAGGGGAATCAAAGTACATCTTGCCTCGAGGGCGGTGTAGGTATAATGAAAGAGAAAGAATGTGTCTTTGCGTCCGTCTTTGTTCTTGGTGTTTCCGAAAGACACCATTTTTATAATTCGCTCTGCGCACGTCCCGCTTTTAGTAGTCAATCGTGGATGCGACCTGACAAGTGAACCTAACGATTACTTAAATGTTCGTCGACGAAACTCTGGAGTCGGGTGCTGAATATAACATCAATCAACTAAGTGATAATTTTTTTTTTTATATTTGTATTACTGCTATATATATATATATATATATATATATATATGATCGAAATAAAGGTATAAAATTTAATATTACAGGACATATTAAAAAATATTAAATAATAAAAAAAAAACAAAAAAACTCAACAACAAGGGGTGGGGGAAGCAACCGGTTTCGCTCCCGCTCGTCAGGCTTCCACGGGAGATTCAATATTAAAACAGAGAAATGTACAATGTGAATAGGTGGAAAAAAAAAATTACGCATATATATATATATATATATATATATATATATATATATATATGTAAGAAGGAACTAGAGGCAGATGACAGCGAGTCCCAACAAACACTCACGTTGTTTGCACAAAAGAAGGCTTGCGGGACCCGATGTAAAGCGCCTCCAGAACCTTCAGGTGAAATACAGAGTGTGACCGGGCCAACACGGTGAACCAATCAGCACTAAATTTGGCGGCACAATCTCTGCTATTTAAAAGATGTTCGCATATGGCGGAACTGTAGGTGTTCAGGACGAGTCCACTTAACGGCAAGGTGTGTTTTCTAATTTTAGTAGGAACGTGCTGCTTTATGTCTAAGCGCTGAGTTGTTCTCCCTATGTAGTTGGCTCCGCAACTACAAACGTATTTAAACAATTGAATTGATATGGTGGGGAGGAGAACGTCTTTACACGCAGATCGAAACATAGGCCGAGTTTGAAAAAATAATCCGAACTTCAGCAGAGAAAAAGCAGCAGCGGACCTTTGATGAAATTTGTTTGGCCATTTTTCACTTTTTGTGCCAATCAGGGTAATCTAAGGTAAACAGGGCATTTTTTGACCGTGTAGAAATCGGCACTTCTGAACTCTTCAACTTTACTCCGAATAACTGAATTAACAGTATCAAGAGGATAACCCAAATTACATAGGGTATCCTTAATAAAGTTAATTTCGTTGTTCAGGAAAGGCTCGGAGCAAATCTTTAATGCTCTGTGGAGGAGGGTTTTGATAATGTTGATCTAAGAAAAGTTGCGACAGAGGAGCAGGAAAAGGTGTGAGCGAAATTGTTCAACTGGGCTTTCAAATTAGTAACCGCGTCGACAGAGGTGGGAGAGAGTCTTGCCAACTGAGCATAGAAAACCTCGAACTCGGAAAAAATCTTCTCCTTGTCCGGCATAGAGGGAGGAATGGAGAAGTCCAACCCGTGAGAAAGAACAAACGATTCTAACTCAGTTAGTTCATGCGTGGATAGATTAATAATATTATTTGAATTAGGTTCAGAAGTGACTCCGTATTTCTTCTGGACCAAACTACTCAACTTAGCATCTTGCTTTGTAGATAATTTAACACACTGCCGTTGGTAGAATTCAGTTTCAACAATACTATGTACCGACAGATCGACGGCGTCGCTATGGGCTCGCCTTTGGGTCCGGCACTTGCTAACATATTTGTTGGCTTCCAGGAAGAAAAGATACGAAGGAATCCACTTTGTCCTCAACTGTACTATCGGTATGTGGACGACACCTTTTGTTTATTTAACGGTGAAGTTGAGGCTGACCAGTTTCTTTCGTTCTTAAATGGTATCCATCCGGCACTAAGGTTCACTATCGAAAAAGAGTCTAATCATCAATTGGCTTTTTTGGATGTATTAGTACATCGTACGGTAACAGGTTTTCTTACTTCCGTTTATAGAAAACCTACTTTTGCAGGGTTATACACGCGCTGGGACTCTTTTGTCCCACTAAGCGCAAGATCAACATTATCAAAACCCTCCTCCACAGAGCATTAAAGATTTGCTCCGAGCCTTTCCTGAACAACGAAATTAACTTTATTAAGGATACCCTATGTAATTTGGGTTATCCTCTTGATACTGTTAATTCAGTTATTCGGAGTAAAGTTGAAGAGTTCAGAAGTGCCGATTTCTACACGGTCAAAAAATGCCCTGTTTACCTTAGATTACCCTGGATTGGCACAAAGTGTGAAAAAATGGCCAAACAAATTTCATCAAAGGTCCGCTGCTGCTTTTTCTCTGCTGAAGTTCGGATTATTTTTCAAACTCGGCCTATGTTTCGATCTGCGTGTAAAGACGTTCTCCCTCCCCACCATATCAATTCAATTGTTTACAAATACGTTTGTAGTTGCGGAGCCAACTACATAGGGAGAACAACTCAGCGCTTAGACATAAAGCAGCACGTTCCTACTAAAATTAGAAAACACACCTTGCCGTTAAGTGGACTCGTCCCGAACACCTACAGTTCCGCCATATGCGAACATCTTTTAAATAGCAGAGATTGTGCCGCCAAATTTAGTGCTGATTGGTTCACCGTGTTGGCCCGGTCACACTCTGTATTTCACCTGAAGGTTCTGGAGGCGCTTTACATCGGGTCCCGCAAGCCTTCTTTGTGCAAACAACGTGAGTGTTTGTTGGGACTCGCTGTCATCTGCCTCTAGTTCCTTCTTACATATATATATATATATATATATATATATATATATATATATATATATATGCGTAATTTTTTTTTCCACCTATTCACATTGTACATTTCTCTGTTTTAATATTGAATCTCCCGTGGAAGCCTGACGAGCGGGAGCGAAACCTGGTTGCTTCCCCACCCTTGTTGTTGAGTTTTTTTTTTTATTATTTAATATTTTTTAATATGTCCTGTAATATTAAATTTTATACTTTTATTTCGATCATTAAATTTTGTACCTACAAAAATATCTTTAAATTTTATATATATATATATATATATATATATATATATATATATATATATATATATATACACGCACAATTGACTGACGATTTTCTCATTTTCGTTATTTTATATTGAGTTAAAAAAGAATTTATACATACATACATACATACATATATATATATATATATATATATATATATATATATATATATATGTGTGTGTGGGTGCACACATACACATACTAGAATTATGACATACATACACACATGACTTATGCACGCAAACGCTGCCGAACAAGACAAATACACGTGATTTCTACTCAGCCAATGAAAAGCACGTAACATAAAATAAAAATAATCGAATTTTAACGTATTAATATCCTAAAGTTTCCTATTTCTACTTTATTCTATCACACACACAGACCCCCCCATATATACAAATATAAATTTTGCATTGAACTAAAAATTATATATATATATATATATATATATATATATAATGTTTCCTATGGCTTAATATTCGAACATCATGACTTCAATCCATGTATCTGGTAGTACTGAAAAATTACGTGCTCTAGTCCAATGCAAAATCTGATCAAACGATATCAAAGTAAACTGTAACTGCTCGTTAACCTTGACATATTTGGGAAATATATTAAAATAATCCAGAATCTACAACTGGCAGCAAACCACCTGCATACAAATAGAAAATGGATTCAGTAAATATACAAATATAGAATAGGGGTTAAGGCAAGGATGTATTTTCTTACCGGCTTTATTCAGCTTATTCAGTGAGTCGATTCTGAGTGATTTAGAAGTCCTACCTGGATTGATCATTAACGGCTACTATCTTAACAACGTAAGGTATGCAATGGCAGACACAGAAAGGAAACTACAAGAATTCCTACAGAAGGTAGTGAAGGAAAGTGAGAAGAAAGGATTTAACCTCAATTTCAAGAAGACAGAATTCATGTTGGTAGCAAAAGAGACAATCCAACAAGCAAATTCCAAATTGGAGATACCAAAATCAAACAATTACTGAAATTTAAATATCTGAGAACTGTTCTATCTATCTATCTATCTATCTATCTATCTATCTATCTATCTCAGCCTATTTATATCTATCTGTTCGTATCTCTCTAGTTGTCTCAGTCTATTCATTTCAGTGTATCACTGTGTTCATATCTATCTATCTATCTATCTATCTATCTATCTATCTATCTATCTATCTATCTCAGTCTATTCGTATCTATCTATCCATTTCAATTTATTCATATCAGTCTATCTCAGTCCATTTATGTCTAAAAAAGAACTTCGTCAGAACAAGTGCCATGAGAATATTTATAGAACCCCCCCCCCAAAAAAAAGGAAAGCCACACCACGTCGATGAGAAAGTGACTGAAGTCGATATGCCAAGTCAGGGTCGATTACACTGTAGGTCCTTTTCGGGGATTTTGTCAAGAACCTCGAGATGAATAGCAGGAGCACCAGATCAGATATGGTGACAGTATCCAACGCACAGACGAATGGTAGATTTGTAAATGTGCAAGACGGATTCTGTCGAGAAACATTTTCTGGCAGGGTACAGTGACGCAAATTTCCTTGCAGTAGATGCAGCTATTAATTCGATATAATCGCTCAACTTCAAGTCAGTTGAAAACGTGAGGCCACGAAGGTGCAGTGTGTTGCTCCCCATGAGTCTATGATTATTATTATTATTATTATTTTTATTTTCTTTGATTTCTGGCGTTTACACATTTCTTTCCAGGTCCCGCCCAGTGACCTAAGGTTAGAAATGGCGTCATGACACTTTCCACTGACAAAAAAAAAAAAAAAAAAAAATTAAATTATATAGATAAAGCCCTTCGTAAGGTGTGGGCTGTACTTGTCAGAAGAATTTTTTGTATCTCCTTGAGGCATGGACTTCCAGGAATCCCTTCAATTAGTCTACTGCAATCTTTTCCAACCAATCCTAGGGCTCCAACTACAACAGGGATTGTTGATGTTCCCATATGCCACAGTTTCGAGATTTCTATTTCAAGGTCCTTGTACTTTGACAACTTTTTGAATATCTTCAAAGATACATTGCAGTCAGTAGGGACTGCCATATCAATAAGGAGGCGTCGTTTTTGTTTGTGGTCTTTAATAACAATATCTGGCCGGTTGGCCTCGATTGTTCTGTTAGTGTGTCAGTGTGTATTGTTATTATTATTATTATTATTATTATTATTAAATTAGATATAGTAATTTTCAATACTTATCGAAGGTCGACTCAGGGTTTCGTAATTTTTTGATGACACATCGTTACTATCTTGGTAGTAGCGTGGTTTCTCGTTGCCTTCACCCTCGAGTCTCATGCTAAACTCTTTCTTAGCAGATATTCTGTTAAATTTGATATACGTCAAATTATATAATTTTATGCATACTAATTGCAATTCTCTCTCTCTCTCTCTCTCTCTCTATATATATATATATATATATAATTTTTGATTTAGCTTGTATTCTTATTCATGAATCAACAACTCCGATCGCATTTCACAGAAGTAATTTTTCGGCAGACTGATCCTTCCGCTTTCTGTGATTCGTTTCCGGTTTTAAAAATTGTTCTGGCGTCCTGTTTGCCTCTTCTGACGTTTATTTGTTTGCCAGATCACCAACGATCATTTCGACGCACCAAGTGGCACTAAAATTAAGAATCTTATTTTCTCTCTTTCGGTGCCATATCCATTCCTGCTTCTCCTACAGCTCCCTGTGCTTTAATATCTGTAAATTATGGGTTGAATGGCTGAGGTCTTGGGTGGGGGCCAGTCTAGGAGAATAACAACCCTGGATTCCAAACCGTAGAGAAGTCGAAAAGAAACTACTTCACTATATTTCCCCAATTAGTCTTGGTAATTCGCAATCAATACGATATGTTTCCTTGTAGGGAAACGGATAATATTAGCATAATATCGAACGTCGTGGGGGAACGGTTATTGCGTGGGCGGTAATTGTTATTTTTTAAAATTATTTTAGGGGCTAATAAGGGAAAATTATTCTAGATCCGAATGCAGATCCGTGGCTATGTTACCGTTTTGTTTGTTAAATTTCTGTTTATTTCATTATTTCTCGTAAAGTTAGAAGCGGTTTCATAGGAAAATCGTCCTTTATAAACTACGTCTTCCTACGTGCAATATTATCATTGTTCGCCCAAAACAATGACATAAGATGTTGACATTCCACACAACTTCAAATAAAAGGTTAGGAAGGAAACTCCCATCAATACTGGAAAGCACGATAACAACTACTGGACCTGAGAAGAGAAAATAATGACATAATCAAGATGTTGATATTCCACACTACTTCAAATAAAAGGTTAGGAAGGAAATTCCCATCAATACTGGAAAGAGTGATAACAGCTACTGGGCTTGAGAAGAGAAAATAATGACATAATCAAGATGTTGATATTCCACACAACTTCAAATAAAAGGTTAGGAAGGAAACCCCCATCAATACTGGAAAGAGTGATAACAGCTACTGGGCTTGAGAAGAGAAAATAATGACATAATCAAGATGTTGATATTCCACACTACTTCAAATAAAAGGTTAGGAAGGAAACTCCCATCAATACTGGAAAGCACGATAACAACTACTGGACCTGAGAAGAGAAAATAATGACATAATCAAGATGTTGATATTCCACACTACTTCAAATAAAAGGTTAGGAAGGAAACCCCCATCAATACTGGAAAGCACGATAACAACTACTGGACCTGAGAAATCTGTTTTCGTAAAAAAATGTTTTAAGGGAAAGACTTTCAAACGACAGTAGTACTGACTGCTTGGTCAATGAATACGAAATGTTTCCTTGTAGGGAAACGGATGACATTAGCATAATATCGAATGTCGTGGATAGGAATTACTGAATCATAGCAAAGAAATATACCAAATGACAGAAACTACATCCCCTGAGGACTTCCAACAGCAGCGACAACTAAAATAGATAGCACATGCAACCCAAAGAAAAATCAACGACATAATCAAGACTTTGACATTTCACGCGAATTTTAAAGCAAATTATATCCTCGGCTTTAGTTAATTTCCTGAAATCACAACAACAATATCATTGGACATCAGTGGTAGAATAAACAGGCTACCCCATGGTAAGACGTATAAACTAACATCTGTTTAGTAATTGTTATATACCGTACCTATGAACACTAATTGGTATATCCCAATCCTCATAAATACGTTGGACACTATTGTAAGTGGGGATAATATACTGTCTAAGTAGTCCACCATTAGCAGTGGTTTACCTACTTCACGCCGCTGGTGAGTATTGTATTTTGTTGATGTTATAAAGATTACCATTTCATTTCCAACCTTTGGTTATTCCTCATTCAGTAACCCTGCCTAGGTTATAACAGTAATAAAAAAGGAATAAAAACTTTATAATTTTTTCTGCACATTATCCGTTACTCAAGTCCAATGTGAGAGGCCATTTTCAAAGATCAGAAAGGCAAGGTTAAGAAATCCGCTGGAATCGTACATGTAGCTATCCATTGAAAAGGAATTGTTAGGAAGAAATTGATGCAGAAAAGGTTATTGTCAGTATCTGTTTATATTTCTGAGATGAGGTATTATGTACACTATTTACATTATTCGGTCTATGGTCCTCATCTTTGTCGCCATATTTATTACAACGTTTCGGCCTTTCAGTATCTGTCTATATTTCTGAGATGAGGTATTATGTAGACTATTTACATTATTCGGACTAATGTCTATTTTACTTTTATTATTTTTGTACGCTCAAGTGGTTGGAATGTCGAACTGAACCCTTTATTTCTCTCACTGGGTTAGACTATTCCAGATTCACGTGCCATGTTTAATGGATGTCAGTTATCAGTTATCTCCTGTTAATTCCCCTCTCCAAGTTCTCCACTGCCTTAACCGGGTATTGAACTCACACTCTTTGGGTCCTGTCACTTGATCTAACTAACGCCTTTATCCATGTGCCATGTCTCATTGAGGACATCTGTGTATGAATTTCTGGGTATTATAAATGTCTCAGCAAACCATTTTAAACAGTGCTCATATTGCAATTTTTTGCTGTTATCATTACATGTTTTTACCAGAGCTCATATTTCAATTTTTTGCTGTTATCATTACATGTTTTTACCAGAGCTCATATTGCAATTTTTTGCTGTTATCATTACATTTTTTTACCAGAGCTCATATTTCGATTTTTTGTTATTATTGCTTTTCACTCCTTATTACTGGTTCCACATTGTATTAATTTCTATGCTTGGTCGGCTCAGGAGATTTTTGTGGCCTAGCATATGTTAAGTTTAAGTTTACGAATTTTCCAATGGTGTTCTTTGTCTATGATCTCAACCTGATCCCACAGAGGGCGGTGATCTCTCTTTTCTCTCCAGATGAGTTATTGTAAGATTTAAACAATTATCTAGTGAACACAAATAATTTCTCTTAATGTAATGGGCTGTATCCAATGCTTTATTGAGCATTTAAACTCTCTCTTAATGTGTCAGTTGTGCAGTAAACTATTGCAAAATATCAACCAATTACTTAAAATTAAAAAAAATAATTAAAAATTCAATTATAATATTCTGTATTTACAATTAGTATCTTCTGCCAATAATATGTACAGTACACTCTAATTACGAAGAAATACACATTTTTTCCACAAAAAATTAATTCTAGCCTTACTTTTTGAAAATGTTCTTTATTCGTTATGATAATCAAATGATAGCATTGTAGTTTTGGGTAGGCCACCAATATTTTTAGACCAAACTCGCCATTGTTGGACGCTAAAAATATATATCCTTTTATAATCATCATATAATAATTGTGCTTGTGCCTCTCTTTGTTAGTTCGCACGACCGTTACGCCCTGCCAATACCTAATAAATAATAGTCAATTCCGTTTTGTTCATGTGGAAAAAGGGTTTCGTGAGAAACCCCCGCCCGGAATCTATGATACGGGGCGCCCCTACTTTATTACATTTCAATTTTCATAAGGTAGTATTCATATAACATTTCCATAAGGGAGTATTCATATAAAATTTTCATGAGGGAGTATTCATATAAAATTTCATAAGGGAGTGAAAATTATGAAAATTTTATATGAATATATAAAATGTTCATAAGGGAGTATTGATATAAAATGTTCATAAGGGAGTATTGATATAAATTTCCATAAGGGAGTATTCATATAAAATTTCCATAAAGGAGTATTCATATAAAGTATAAATTTTATTGTAACCTAATTATGTACAGTATGGGATCATATGCAATATAGGTGAACAATTCAATTAAAAGAATTGAAAATAAATACAATGTATCTAGATACAAATAAGAGACATGTCATAATAGATCGTTTCATCTTGAATAAATCAACAATGTTTTGTAGCAATTTTTAAGATTAAGTTGAGATTTTTCTGGTTAAAAATTTGAATAATTTTAGCAGATTCTGGATAAAAAATACAGCGAATTTTATATCGTGTTTTTTCGAGACAAAACAAATCCACGGATTTCAACCCAGAATCACGTAAAAACCCGCGGAAATTTTTCATCCTTTAATAGTCAGTTGTATTCAGTTTAATTTCTAACGTATGTTGGGAGAAAAAAAAATTGATAGTGAGGGTCACAAAGCACTGACCGGGAACCCCAAACAGGCTTTGTACATAATTTTATACTTTCAAAGTAAGCGTATATATTTTAGAGATTTTGTTTGTAGATAAAATATTTTTTGCAATTTTTAAAAAAGTATTGCTGATAATTTTATAATAAAAATATACTATTAATTTAACTTTTGTTTGTCTATAACTGGGATCCTATTAGGTGTTACCATCCCGGGTCAGTGTGGACGTGGGTACAACAACACTTAAGACGGAATATACAGTGTAATTTACATGTCATTTTTAAAAAAAATATATATGAGTTTTCCTTTTCATAGACTGGCTGCCAGCCAAGGTTAATGTTATGGTAAATTACCCATACACGGATGAACTCTTCCAAGTTACAAATAAAAGCATGTACTGTGTTTGTCAGAGAGTTTGTTTCTCAACAGTCCACTCTGACATACGTATTCCTTTGCATATTATTGTATTCCCGATTTTCGTTAATATATTTGTTAAATCAAATCCACTCTTGTGTCTTTATTCTGGCCCCCCAACAAGGTCGCAACAGTTAGAGATCCCAGGAACAAGTTTCACAGAGAGAAAGTGGAAGTATTGCTGACGATATTCAGTCACCCCCACCCCCACGAGGGTGTCATATGGCACAAGGCCTTTTTAACGTGGGCATTCCCGAGCCATTAGGCTCGGCCAAAAAATAGCCCATTTGAACCCGTATAAACGGGTTCAGGGCCGGTATTACCTCCCCGAAGGAGACTCCGCCCTTCGGCGTAGCCTCCTTCGGCGTAGCCTCCTTCGGGTTCCTCTCCGTCCGTAGGAAGAGAGTACAACCGAACAGTCGCTCAGAAGGTACTGGGTCGACTGACGTATTACTGACAGCAACAAGCTATAGGATTCTATGAGGAACAAAGACCCTTCACGTCATCAAGGGACACAATCTGGGGAGAGAGAGAACGAGAGAGGGAGAGAGAGTGTGTGTATATGTGTGTGTCTGCGTGTGTATGTGTGAACGAAAAACGCACACTAAGGGGCCAACACTTCATATTCTAATTTAGTTAAATAAATAGTCCTAATTTTTTTCTCTATAGAACACATATATTACTGATTTAAAAATCTGGGAAGGGTCCTAACGGGAAAGTGCAACACTGAGATCCGAAGACGTATTGAGAAGGCCAAAACATGCCTTCCAAAAGCTAAGCAGAGTATTGCAAGACAGGAAAGTTTCGTTGAAAATAAAGAAAAGAGTTCTGAACTGTTACGTGATATATGTCCTCCTGTATGGCAACGCATGCTAGACAATCTCCTCAAAGATGAAACTCAAAAGCAACAGACATGGTTCTACAGAAGGATGCTGAGGATACCATGGGCCGAACATCTGAGCAACAACAAGGTTTGAGAGAGAATGGAAACAAAGATACTTATACTTTAATTTCCGAGACACGAAAGAAGGAGGGATTGGAAAATCTGATACTCACAGGTCGGATAGAGTGAAAGAGGCACGAGGGAAAGCAACGTGTGACATACTTAACGGGCTTGAGTAAGTGGATGGCAGAACAGGGTCTGGGAGAAATAATAAAAAGGCAAAACTTATTAAGAGCTACAAGGGATAGGAAGATGTGGAGGTCCATGATCACCTACGTCCTAAAGAGACATGATACATAAAAGAAAGATATTACTGATCAGTAGACCAAGCATAAATATATGAGTCTATCACAGAGCTTAAAAAATTGAAAAGTCACAGAATTTAAAGATAAAAGCTAAGCTAATCAAAGTAATAAGAAAACAAACAAAAATCATTGAAAAAAAGAAAAGAGTACGGAACTGTTGCGTTCTGTGTCATCTCTGGGTCGCTACGCTACTACATAAAATGGTATCAACGAAAAGGACGATTTCTTTTTTTTTTATTCGTTTTATGAGGAGAGAGTGGTGGCCTCTTGGATTCTAAGAGGCAGCAGAAGGAATGTCGTCCCGGGAACGCACGTTGCACGTTGGCTTAGCGTCTCTCCGCGGGTGGTTTTAGCCAATGGTCTAACATGGGTGTGGGAAGCATATTGACACTTCAGAATTTTTGAGGCCCTCTGTTGAATTCGCACTTTTTGAGGGGCGAGGAGACTTATATCTAAAACCTAGACAAAGACAAGAATACTACGTCCACGAGGCACTTCGACCAATCGTTGATTATTTTGCCTCTGGCCTTCGCATTCTATAACTACTGTTATGTAATATCAATCCTATATGGCAGTGAATGAAGGACACATTTTTAACAGAGAAAGAGAATACTTGAAGTAACAGATGAGCTTTCTGAATCTATTATTATTATTATTATCGAAATTAGCGTGTCAATCTATGCAAGTACCGACTGCAGAAGCGACCACCTTGCAAAGAAACAGAGAAAAGATTGCTGAATTACTATGTAATATCAATCCTACTATATGTCATTGTACACTGGGAAATCTCCTTTTTTATGTCCTGTGTCCCTTCAGGACGATGACGATTATAGTTGCCTTGGCACATCTTAGCAATGTTTTCCCACTAACTACCCTTACCATTAGACACAACTCACTGTTCTGCCATCCAATTGCATAATCTTGTTAGATAGGTTACACGATGATTTTCTCTGTTCTTTTGACTTTCGATATGTCATGTGAGTATCAGATTCTCCAAGAGGCTATTTTCTCTAAATGTGTTGTAGAAATTTAAACTCTCTCGTTCTAACTTTATGTATAATAATTTTTCTTGTGTCAATTCTCTGTAAATCTTTCTCATTACTCACATGTTTTGTTCGTGGTATTCTCAGTATTCTGCTGTATAGTCATCACGATTACATCAACTTCACTTTTCATCTGTCGGTAAACTGTCCAGCATTCACTGCCATGTAGGAGGATTGATATTACATAGAAGTTCATCATTCTTTTCTTTGTTTCTAACGAAATCTTCCTGTTTCTTAATACTTTGTTTAGCTTTTGGAAGGCATGAGGAGATTGTCCAGCATTCACTGCCATATAGGAGGATTAATATTACATAGAAGTTCATCACTCTTTTCTTTGTTTCTAACGAAATCTTCCTGTTTCTTAATACTTTGTTTAGCTTTTTTGGAAGACATGATGAGATTGTCCAGCATTCACTGCCATATAGGAGGATTAATATTACATAGAAGTTCATCACTCTTTTCTTTGTTTCTAACGAAATCTTCCTGTTTCTTAATACTTTGTTTAGCTTTTGGAAGACATGATGAGATTATCCAGCATTCACTGCCATATAGGAGGATTAATATTACATAGAAGTTCATCACTCTTTTCTTTGTTTCTAACGAAATCTTCCTGTTTCTTAATACTTTGTTTAGCTTTTGGAAGGCATGAGGAGATTGTCCAGCATTCACTGCCATATAGGAGGATTGATATTACATAGAAGATCGTCACTCTTTTCTTTGTTTCTAACGAAATCTTCCTGTTTCTTAATACTTTGTTTAGCTTTTGGAAGGCATGAGGAGATTGTCCAGCATTCACTGCCATATAGGAGGATTGATATTACATAGAAGATCGTCACTCTTTTCTTTGTTTCTAACGAAATCTTCCTGTTTCTTAATACTTTGTTTAGCTTTTGCAAAGCATCTTTCGCTATACCGTGCGCCGATGTCGGTGATACGTTTTCCGTTTTATACTATTGGTTCTTTTCTCTATATTTATTGTACGTGTCGTAAAACCCGTTGAAATTCAGCAAACTCTCAATGTAATCTTTCGTATCTTGAGACATTTTTATCTTAATTTTAACACCTTCCTTATGCAACTCTATGCAGAGTCATTGTTTATGGTCTATATTCGATCAGTTATATTCCAATAGAAGCTAGTTAAGTTGTTAAATATATTTATTGATAGGATCTGTCACAAGAAGTTCTTATATTCTAATTAGGGTGGAGTCAAGATAAACAGAAAAAGTCCAAGACCTTTAAGAAAATATAGACGGTAATGTTAAGGTGGAGGGAGTCTTGGTATCCCTTGAATGCGTGTCAAGGAATCCGGTCGACCGGAAGGAAGAAATAAATGGAGAGAGGAAAGTAAGCAAGGAAGGAGGAAGAAAAGAAGGAGGGTGGAATGTAAGCCAGGAAGGAAGGAAGAAAGGGTGCAAAATAAAAAAAAGAGTTTACTCGTGTGAAAAGTAGTAAAAAGAAAAGAAAGAATATAAAAATGACTGAAAGTGCGAATGGGACAAGAAAAAGAAAAAGAAAAAGAAAGAGAAAAGAAAGAATCGAGAAAAGAGTAGAAGAGGAAAAGAGAAAGAAAATGAAGCCAGAACAGAAATAAAGAAGAAGAAGAAGAAGAAGAAGAAGAAGAAGAAAGAATGAAAGTGGGGAAGTGAAGCAGAAAAATTGAAAATATCAGAAAATTAAAGAGAAAATGAAAGAAAAGAAAGAAAGTGATCGAAATGAATAAAGGTCAAAGAAAGAAAGAAAGAAAGAAAGAAAGAAAGAAAGAAAAAAAAAGAAACTAAGAACGAAAAAATGCAAAAGTGTCTATAAAAGAAAGAAAGAAAGAAAGGAAGATAGCAACAGAAAGTGAGTGAGAAAGAAAAGAAGAGATTAAGCAACAAAAGCCAAAGAAAGAAAGAAAGAAAGTGAGAATTAAGAAGATAAAAGTAAGAATGAAAGAAATAAAAAAGAAAGTAAGATAGAAAAGTGACAGAAAATGAAAGAAAGAAAGAAAAAAGGAAAGAAAGAAAGAAAAAAGGAAAGAAAGAAACTGTGAATTAAAAACAAAAACAAATAAGAAAGAATGAACGAAAGATAGAAAATGTAAATGACTGAAAAAAAGAAACAAAAAAACTGAGAATTAGAAGAGACAAAATAGACTAAGAAAGAAAGAATGAAAGAAAGAACTAAGAAAGAAAGAGCGAAAAAAGAAATAAAGGGCGAAGAAAGAAAGAAAGAAAGAAAGAAAGAAAGAAAGAGAAAGAAAGAAAGAAAAAAGAAAGGTCGAACAAATAAAGAAACGGAATTAAAAGAGACAAAAGAAAGAAAGAAAGAAGGAAAGAAAGAAAGAGAGAAACTGAGAATTAGACAAAAGAGACTAAGAAAGAAGGAATGAAAGAAAGAACGAAGAAAGAAAGAGCGGAGAAAGAAAGAAAGAAAGAAAGAAAGAAAGAAAGAAAGAAAGAAAGAGCGAAGAAAGGGCGAAGAAAGGACGAAGAAAGAAAGAAAGAAAGAAAGAAAGCGCGAAGAAAGGGCGAAGAAAGGACAAAGAAAGAAAGAAAGAAAGAAAGAAAGAAAGGTCAAAGAAAGGTCGAAGAAAGTTCAAAGAAAGAAAGAAAGAAAGAAAGATAGGTCGAACAAATAAAGAAGCTGGGAATTAAAAGAGACAAAAGAAAGAAAGAAAGAAAGAAGAAAGAAAGAAAGAAAGAAAGAAAGAAACTGAGAATTAGAAGAGACAAATGAGACTAAGAAAGAAAGAATGAAAGAAAGAACGAAGAAAGAAAGAGCGAAAAAAGAAAGAAAGAAAGCGCGAAGAAAGAAAGAAAGAAAGAAAGAAAGAAAGAAAGAAAGAAAGAAAGAAAGAAAAGAAAACCGGAGAAAGAAAGAAAGAAAGAAAGGTCAAAGAAAGGTCGAAGAAAGAAAGAAAGAAAGAAAGAAAGAAAGAAAGAAAAAAAGAAAGAAAGAAAGAAAGAAAGAAAGGTCGAACAAATAAAGAAGCTGGGAATTAAAAGAGACAAAAGAAAGAAAGAAAGCGCGAAAGAAAGAAAGAAAGAAAGAAAGAAAGAAAGAAAGAAAGAAAGAAAGAAAGGTCAAAGAAAGTTCGAAGAAAGAAAGAAAGAAAGAAAGAAAGAAAGAAAGGTCGAACAAATAAAGAAGCTGGGAATTAAAAGAGACAAAAGAAAGCGCGAAAGAAAGAAAGAAAGCGCGAAAGAAAGAAAGAAAGCGCGAAGAAAGGACGATGAAAGAAAGAAAGAAGGAAAGAAAGAAAGAAAGGTCAAAGAAAGGTCGAAGAAAGTTCGAAGAAAGAAAGAAAGAAAGAAAGAAAGAAAGAAAGAAAGATAGGTCGAACAAATAAAGAAGCTGGGAATTAAAAGAGACAAAAGAAAGAAAGAAAGAAAGAAAGAAAGAAAGAAAGAAAGAAAGAAACTGAGAATTAGAAGAGACAAATGAGACTAAGAAAGAAAGAATGAAAGAAAGAACGAAGAAAGAAAGAGCGAAAAAAAAGAAAGAAAGAAAAGCGAAGAAAGAAAGAAAGAAAGAAAGAAAGAAAGAAAGAAAGAAAGAAAGAAAGAAAAGAAAACCGGAGAAAGAAAGAAAGAAAGAAAGAAAGAAAGAAAGAAAGAAAGAAAGGTCAAAGAATGGTCGAAGAAAGAAAGAAAGAAAGAAAGAAAGAAAGAAAGAAAGAAAGAAAGAAAGGTCGAACAAATAAAGAAGCTGGGAATTAAAAGAGACAAAAGAAAGAAAGAAAGAAAGAAAGAAAGAAAGAAAGAAAGAAAAGAAAAGAAAACCGGAGAAAGAAAGAAAGAAAGAAAGAAAGAAAGAAAGAAAGAAAGAAAGAAAGGTCAAAGAAAGGTCGAAGAAAGTTCGAAGAAAGAAAGAAAGAAAGAAAGAAAGAAAGAAAGGTCGAACAAATAAAGAAGCTGGGAATTAAAAGAGAAGAAAGAAAGAAAGAAAGAAAGAAAAAGAAAGAAAGAAAGAAAGAAAGAAACTGAGAATTAGAAGAGACAAATGAGACTAAGAAAGAATGAATGAAAGAAAGAACGAAGAAAGAAAAAGCGAAAAAAGAAAGAAAGAAAGAAAGCGCGAAGAAAGGACGAAGAAAGAAAGAAAGAAAGGTCAAAGAAAGGTCAAAGAAAGGTCGAAGAAAGAAAGAAAGAAAGAAAGAAAGAAAGAAATGTCGAACAAATAAAGAAACTTAGAATTAAAAGAGACAAAAGAAAGAAAGAAAGAAAATAAAAATTAAAATGAGGTTAAAAATGTGGGAAATGCTAGCAAGGAAGGGAAGATTAACGAAAGAAGAAAGAAAAGGAAGTTCCTTTGGGAAGAAAGAGTCGCAATTAGAGAGAGAAGGTAAGGCAGAAAATATAAAGGAAAGTGAGACAGAAAAGAAACGACAGAAAGAAAGGAAGAACAACCGCCAAGACTTGCACCATCAACATTTCTCACAGAACTACGAAATTCACCTTTTGCTCCTGGAACTACCATTCCTAAAGATTATTGTAAATAAATATATTCAAAGAAATGTGCTTGACATACGGTGGAACTGAAAAGAGAATTTCAGCTCAACTTCCTGTTAACAAAAAGCAGACCACATTAAAAAGCGAACGAAATTCAAATTCATCATTTTTGTCAGAATCTTTCAGATGGGGAATTACCAATATTATAGGCCACCTTCTTCGGATCATCATGGTCATCTCGGATGTTTCGGCCATTGTACCCACCGGTCTTCTTCAGGTGCCTATCATACGAGTACAACAGACAACTGGTTTATATTTATTCTTGTTTAAAAAGTAGATAACAGATCACTGTGTCAGTATAAAAATAACGAGAAATTTATACATCTCCAAGACGATCTGAGTTCTAGATTATAGAAAACATACACGCACACACAAACAAAAAAAACAAACAAAAAAACATCATATCAGATGCCAGGATGTATGATATTAAAAGGCTGCAATGTCATAAAATCTATATAGGCGAAACCTCTCGAATGTTCCAGCCGGTAAACGAAATAAAACACACACACACAACAACAACAACAACAAAAACAAAAAACACCACATCAGATGCTAGGGTGTATGATATTAAATGCCTGCAATGTCATAAAACCTATATAGGCGAAACCTCTCAAATGTTCAAGCCGGTAGACGAAATAAAACACACACACACAAAACCTAAAGAAACACCACATCAGATACCATGGTGTATGATATTAAATGCCTGCAATGTTATAAAACCTATATAGGCGAAACCTCTCAAATGTTCAAGCAGGTAGACGAAATAAAACACACACACACAAAACCCAAAGAAACACCACATCAGATACCAGGGTGTATGATATTAAATGCCTGCAATGTTATAAAACCTATATAGGCGAAACCTCTCGAATGTTCGAGCCGGTAGACGAAATGAAATATTGTTTAAAATAAATGGAACGTTACTCTAATATGGGTATCCATTAAAAGTAACGTTTAAATTTTTAAAAATATGTTGGATAAACAAATAAAACTCTATTAGAAATTGCTTTGTCTATGTTATATACTGTACCTATGAACACTTATGGGCATGTTCCAATCCCTCAAAAATACTTTGGGCACTATTGTAAGCGGCGAGTAATATGCTGTCTACGGTGGCATATTTCCCCACATTAAATTTGATCTTATCCCGCATCCTACCTCATCTGGGGGCAGAGGTAAATATCGTAATATGCTATCTAAGCTGTCAGCGTGAGCTGTCAGCGTGGGAAGCTCTTGCCGTGTCGAACTTTCTGTCTTCGGACAGAGAGGAACCCGGACGTGGCTATGCCGAAGGGCAAAGTCTCGTCCGGGGAGGTAGGCAGATACCCGGTCCCACGTATGCGCTATCTACGGGCAATTTTTACCCGAGCCCACGGGCTCGGATTTCCCCACATTAAATTCGGCCTTGTGCCACATCCTAACTCGTGGAGAGGCGGGTAAACATCGTAATATGCTGTCTATGTAGTCCACCACTAGCAGTGGTTTAACTACTTCACACCCCTGGCGAATATTGTATTTTGTTGATGTTATAAAGATTACCAGTTCATTTCCAACTTCCGTAGTGACCTGGGTATGATGATAAACTACATCCGCCTCCTGGGTATGACGATAAACTACGCCCAACAGCAAGACCACTGATCATGCATTTTTGAAAAAAAAGTGTTACCAGCTATACGTTTTTGAAAAAAAAAATATTACCAGCTATACGTTTTTGAAAAAATAATATTACCAACTATACATTTTTGAGAAAAAAATATTAACAGAAATGGATTTTTGACAAAACAAAAAATATTACCAGGAAAAAAAAAAAGTTGTCAGCATTAAATGACCCATTGAGGTTGATATGCCGTAAAACAAACCAAACCAAACCAAACTCCGTTTTGGCTATTCCTCATTCAGTAACTCATTCTAGGTTAAAACAGCTTATTTGTCTCTTCATATCTATCTATCTATCTATCTATCTATCTATCTATCTATCTATGTATCTATCTATCTATCTATCTGTAGGATAGGAAACTAGTCAGTAATGACATTCATGGACAATTATCATAATGATCTTTCATTGTAAATTAGTGTAAATCTATGTAAATAACCGAGTCAAATAAATAAATATATAAATAAACGGGTTTTAATTTTCTTCGGCTTAATGCAATATTGAAAGAAGAGAATCGAGAAGATTAAACAATTCTTTAAAAACGAAGCAAGCATCCACATAAAAAAGCCAAGTCTAAGCGCGCAGTTGAATTTTACATATACTTTACTAAAAAGACCTGTGTTAATTTCACGGTTGTCCTATTTTAATTTTCGGATGAATCTTAATTCTTCAGTTAATGATTGAATAAGCTCATGGCGAGTTCTACGACAATAAAATATCCGTAGAAATTCACCTATTGCATCTTTAAATATTTGAGCCGAACAACTTTAACAAAACTAGAAAGACCCGTGATAATTTCACGGTTTTCCTATTTGGATTTTCGGATCAATCTTAATTCTTCAGTTTATGATTGAATAAGCTCATGGCGAGTTCTACGACAATAAAATATCCGTAGAAATTCACCTATTGCATCTTTAAATATTTGAGCCGAACAACTTTAACAAAACTAGAAAGACCCGTGATAATTTCACGGTTTTCCTATTTGGATTTTCGGATGAATCTTAATTCTTCAGTTTATGATTGAATAAGCTCATGGCGAGTTCTACGACAATAAAATATCCGTAGGAATTCACCTATTGCATCTTTAAATATTTGAGCCGAACAACTTTAACAAAACTAGAAAGACCCGTGATAATTTCACGGTTTTCCTATTTGGATTTTCGGATGAATCTTAATTCTTCAGTTAATGATTGAATAAGCTCATGGCGAGTTCTACGAAAATAAAATATCCGTATAAATTCCCTTATCGCATCTTGAAATATTTGAGCTTAACAACTTTAACAAAATTAGAAAGACTCGTGATAATTTCACGGTTTTCCTATTTGGATTTTCGGATGAATCTTAATTCTTCAGTTTATGATTGAATAAGCTCATGGCGAGTTCTACGAAAATAAAATATCCGTATAAATTCCCTTATCGCATCTTGAAATATTTGAGCTTAACAACTTTAACAAAATTAGAAAGACCCGTGATAATTTCACGGTTTTCCTATTTGGATTTTCGGATGAATCTTAATTCTTCAGTTAATAATTGAATAATCTCATGGCGAGTTCTACGAAAATAAAATATCCATAGAAATTCCCTTATCGCATCTTGAAATATTTGAGCTTAACAACTTTAACAAAATTAGAAAGACCCGTGATAATTTCACGGTTTTCCTATTTGGATTTTCGGATGAATCTTAATTCTTCAGTTTATGATTGAATAAGCTCATGGCGAGTTCTACGAAAATAAAATATCCGTATAAATTCCCCTATCGTATCTTTAAATATTTGAGCTTAACAACTTTAACAAAATTAGAAAGACCCGTGAAAATTTCACGGTTTTCCTATTTGGATTTTCGGATGAATCTTAATTCTTCAGTTTATGATTGAATAAGCTCATGGCGAGTTCTACGACAATAAAATATCCGTAGAAATTCACCTATTGCATCTTTAAATATTTGAGCCGAACAACTTTAACAAAACTAGAAAGACTCGTGATAATTTCACGGTTTTCCTATTTGGATTTTCGGATGAATCTTAATTCTTCAGTTAATGATTGAATAAGCTCATGGCGAGTTCTACGAAAATAAAATATCCGTATAAATTACCTTATCGCATCTTGAAATATTTGAGCTTAACAACTTTAACAAAATTAGAAAGACCCGTGATAATTTCACGGTTTTCCTATTTGGATTTTCGGATGAATCTTAATTCTTCAGTTAATGATTGAATAAGCTCATGGCGAGTTCTACGACAATAAAATATCCGTAGAAATTCACCTATTGCATCTTTAAATATTTGAGCTTAACAACTTTAACAAAATTAGTAAGACCCGTGATAATTTCACGGTTTTCCTATTTGGATTTTCGGATGAATCTTAATTCTTCAGTTAATAATTGAATAAGCTCATGGCGAGTTCTACGAAAATAAAATATCCATAGAAATTCCCTTATCGCATCTTGAAATATTTGAGCTTAACAACTTTAACAAAATTAGAAAGACCCGTGATAATTTCACGGTTTTCCTATTTGGATTTTCGGATGAATCTTAATTCTTCAGTTTATGATTGAATAAGCTCATGGCGAGTTCTACGACAATAAAATATCCGTAGAAATTCACCTATTGCATCTTTAAATATTTGAGCCGAACAACTTTAACAAAACTAGAAAGACCCGTGATAATTTCACGGTTTTCCTATTTGGATTTTCGGATGAATCTTAATTCTTCAGTTTATGATTGAATAAGCTCATGGCGAGTTCTACGAAAATAAAATATCCGTATAAATTCCCTTATCGCATCTTGAAATATTTGAGCTTAACAACTTTAACAAAACTAGAAAGACCCGTGATAATTTCACGGTTTTCCTATTTGGATTTTCGGATGAATCTTAATTCTTCAGTTAATAATTGAATAAGCTCATGGCGAGTTCTACGAAAATAAAATATCCATAGAAATTCCCTTATCGCATCTTTAAATATTTGAGCTTAACCACTTTAACAAAATTAGTAAGACCCGTGATAATTTCACGGTTTTCCTATTTGCATTTTCGGATGAATCTTAATTCTTCAGTTTATGATTGAATAAGCTCATGGCGAGTTCTACGAAAATAAAATATCCGTATAAATTCCCCTATCGTATCTTTAAATATTTGAGCTTAACAACTTTAACAAAATTAGAAAGACCCGTGATAATTTCACGGTTTTCCTATTTGGATTTTCGGATGAATCTTAATTCTTCAGTTTATGATTGAATAAGCTCATGGCGAGTTCTACGACAATAAAATATCCGTAGAAATTCACCTATTGCATCTTTAAATATTTGAGCCGAACAACTTTAACAAAATTAGAAAGACTCGTGATAATTTCACGGTTTTCCTATTTGGATTTTCGGATGAATCTTAATTATTCAGTTAATGAGTGAATAAGCTTTTTTTTAGTAATAAAATGTAATAAGAACTTTATGAAGCCATCTGATCACCATCAGTTACTAAAGTCCAATGTGAAAGGACATTTTCAAAGCTAAAAATCATAAAGACAAGGTGTAACGGTCGTGCTAACTAAGAGAGAGCGAATCAAAATTATAATTATATGTAGGTAAAATTACATTGAACAAATAATTATCCTAATGTTCTTTTGTCATAAATTATGATAATTCCATGTAAATTATCGTTTCGTTTAAGTTTAAACCGTCTTTGCCTTACTCTGCTATACATACGAGGGGCGATGTTGGAAGACGTGGCATCTTTTGCTCTCAGACAGATGCTCTGTTATTCTTTTGAACTATCTGTCAATGTATCAATTGTGCAATAAATTATTTCAAAATATCAACCAACTAGCAGTATAGCCCGTCTTTGACCGGGTCTTTCATTACTGGGGATTTTTACCTTCCATTTGGAGTAGTTTAAGTTCAAAGTCAGGCCACCCGAAAATCAATATTAGTAACAACAGTTGGGTGTAACTGAGGTACATCTCCAAATGTGTGGTTAACAATTTGAATAGGGGTGGCTCTGAAAAGGGCCGTTTTTGCGTTCTCAATCTCGTTTCAGCCTCACGGAGAGCAGCAGTTGAAGAGGCGTTTCTCCTCAACCGAAGTCCTTTGATCAGCAGTTTCAGTCTCGCGCGCAGAAGCGTTCAGGTATGCTCGTCTGGAAAGCCGATGGCTACATTGATCTTCGGACTCAGTGGCTCTGATTGAAGCATTTTCAGGCATTCTGAGACAGGTAAACTGAAAACATAATTTCCTTCTTTTATTTTTCTCTTTTCTTAATAATATTTCTGTTTCTCATAGTACAGTAGAACTCCCCAAATCCGAACATAGCATAATCTAGATTTCCTTGATTTAGACTTCCTGGAATTTGGACTCATCTTCAAATCCGAACTTTTGTATTGACACAAATATGAAGAAGCTTTGTTTTCCCCGAATCCGAACAGTACCCTCAATACCAAACATCTCGGATGCTCAGTTTAGAGGAGTTATACTGTATATCCTTATTTTTGTTTTCATTTACAGATTGTAATTGTTTTTGAATATTTCATAAATTTTTAGACCTTTCACAAAATCTCTTAGTTTTTCACAAATTATAATATTTGTTTAGGACATTTTTTTCTCATTAGTATTGGTTGTCAATTATTTTTTGTACAATTATATATTCAATCTACACTTTAAACAAAAACGAATCAATGTTACAAACTACCTTTTGCATCTTAAAATCTAAAACTTAATAAAATTGTTAAACTTGCCACAGCAGGCTCTTCTTCCCCGTATCCGAACAGTACCCCCAATGCCAAACATCGCGGATGTTCAGTTTAGAGTTGTACCGTATATCCTTATTTTTGTCTTACTTTACAGATTGTAATTGTTTTTGAATAAGATATTTCAAAATTTTTTAGACCTTTCATAAAATCTCTTCGTTTTTCAGAAATTGCAATATTTGTTTAGCACAAACTTTTACATTACTACCTTTCGTATCTTAGACTCTAAAACTTAATAAAATTGTTAAGCTTGCCACAGCAGGATCTTCTTTCCCGAATCCGAACAGTACTCTCAATACCGGATATCTCGAATGTTCAGTTTAGAGGAGTTGTATATCACACCCTGTAGTCCCTTGCGTCCTAGTGGCTTTATTACCTTTAAAAGAAAATCCTGTTTCGTTCTTAACAACGACTTGGTTCACCGCCAATATAACCACTTTGAAAATCTTGATAAATAAAGCTGCTTAAAATGTTTTATTAAGTGACTGGTAGAGAGTTTAATATTTTACGGCTGGGAAGATTTTACCAATTTTGAACAAAGATTAAAAATGCTAGTCAAAAGTATGCGAATACAATTAAAAGCGGGCAAACATGGGCAGCACTCGAATTAGTAACATTCAAATAAAGAGAAATTACACAGATGTTTGTTGGTTTCTAAGAATAAAACTGAAAAAGAAAAATCAATGTACTCAGTTGCTCCACTGAGAAGACCAAGAAAAAATATGTGTTAATCGAGGAATTTCTGGGATGGTGAACGTGAAATGCAGTTTGGGATCGGAGGAAGAGAATCATTCGGTCGGCGATATCCCGTCAAAAACGAGGTGGTCAGTTTTGACCGAATTCCATTCAATATAATCGTATCTAAAACGGAACAGACATTTATTTTTAAAAAAATCATTTGGCATATGATGACAAATCGATATTGACAGGCTTGTAGATAGATAGATAGATAGATAGATAGATAGATAGATATGAAGAGACATGGATATATAGTTATGAACATAGATAGATAGATAGATAGATAGATAGATAGATAGATAGATAATGAAGAGAAATGGATATATAGATATGAACAGAGATAGAGAGATTGATAGATAGATATGAAAAATGAATATATAGATATGAACATATATATATATATATATATATATAGAGAGAGAGAGAGAGAGAGAGAGAGAGAGAGAGAGACAGATAAGAAACATGCATATATGGACATGAACAGAGATAGATAGATAGATAGATAGATAGATAGATAGATAGATAGATAGATATGAAGAGATATATATATATATATATATATATATATATATATATGAACATAGATTGACAGATAGATTGATAGATATGAAGAGATAGATATATAAATATTAATAGAGATAGATAGATAGATAGATAGATAGATAGATAGATAGATAGATAGATAGATAGATAATGAACATACTCAGATAGATAGATGTGAACAGTGTGAGGTAATGGATAAAAAGAGAGAAAGAGAAGAAAGAGAAGTGTGTTTATTCCTTTAAAAAATCAATCAGAGGCGATATTGATTTTTTTTTGAGACATAAAATGACCTTGAATGCTACTCTACATATCTGAAATTAAGAAAAAGAAAAAAAGAGAGTCAAAATGTGTCAATAGGTTTCTTTATAATATAACCTTTGTGATGTCATTCGGCTTTTGATTTCTTTTCTTCTCTCTTGAACCGCCCTCCCCACCCTCAACCTTCGCACACAATAAATGAATTTGCCTGGTTAAAAAATCTTCCGGATACAGTTTCTTTGTTTCTTATTGGCTAAAATCGTACAGAATGGTCAATGAGCAAGTGACATTAGACATTAGGCTTCTTTAACCTGTCATTGGAATTTTACAGTTACACACACACGAACGCACACGCACGCACGCGCGCGAACAAACACACACACGCGCGCACATACACACACGTATATATATATATATATTGGGTAAAACTGTTTGTATGAAAATGTATGACAAAATGGAAAAAAGTTTTCTTGTGATGCGTTTCGAGATTGCCTTGATCGCAAGGTCATCTACAGTAAATTTGCAACCTTGCTCTTACAACATTTCACCATTCCTGACAGAACTTCTATTATCACAATGTGCGATATCTAGTAACAAAAGTGAAAGGAAGAAAAAGAATCTAAAAGAAATCGGCTAGATTAAAATAAAAAATTAAATTTAAATCTAAAATTTTCAGCATCCCTCGCGCATGCGTAGTCGAACCAACATAAAAAAAATTTAGTCTTAAAAGCGTTCGGTAGACAAGTAGTTGAAGTTTATAAGCAGTAAATTCGACCTTGTATACCGAACGCTCCTTTGTGGCCGATCGGTAAGGCACATCAGCGAAAAAATGACGGTTCCATATAGGATGCAGGTTCGAATCCTGTCAAAGGACGAATATTTTCTATGAAAATTTCTCGGACATTCAGGCCGGTAAATGTCATTTAATACTGTTTATTATAAACAGAGCATTTACTTAAATACTTGTATCTATAAAAAAAGAACGTTAAACATAAAAATGTCTTTAATAAATAAATTGTCGGACTTTGTCCATTTCTTAATATATATATATATTTCATCAAATTTCATTTTCCAACATACTTAACAGAAAAACGCAAGGATGCTGGATAAAAAATAAAATTATAAAAACATATTTCTAAGATATGCTATATTTATGAGTAAAAGTTTATATATATATATATATATAAGTATAGGATTGGTGTATTCGGAATAAATTCCAATAACCAACAATTACTATTCTTAAAAGAGTGCTCAATACACGTTACTTTTTTCTGTATGTATATATCTAAATACGTCTGCGTGCTTATGTATTATAATCTGATTGTGTATGTATTGTCTTTTGCAAGATGTCATCCTCCCCTGCCTATATTTAGAATTCAAATGTATCTATGTTGTCATGAAGTTCAGAACAACAGTTGATCTTAACGTTTATTCCAACTTAATTTCAATAAAAACAATAGAATAACATATGTATTTTTCCTTTTTTCCTCAGTAATTTTATAATTTTCAACTTAATAGAGATTAAATTTAAATTTTAAAATGGGTAATTTTTAATTTTTTATTTCAAATTTTATCTTATAATTTAATACTTATTAGTTAGAATAAATTCTATTTTAGTCTAAGCCCAACATTAAGGCATTAAATAGTTATTATAACCTTAGTACGTTGTCAAGTTTTTTAAATTCTCATATACTTGTATTTTGATTGGTCATTCCAGCTTATGTAACAGCGTTTCCCCTTGCAATGGGTGGTTAATTTGACCCTTTTAAAACCCTTTATTTTACATTCAACACCATCATTTGATATGTCACCAGAGGTGTTGAAACAAAATGGCTATTTTTGTAGTGATTTTATAACATATTTATGTTATAATTTTCGAATAAATAATTTTTATATATATATATATATATATATATATATATATATATGTATGTATGTATGTATATCGAAAATAACCGAAAAAATACAGGATACAGTATATAAATATTTTAAAATAAAGTAATTAAATAAACCAAGTGTCAATAAAACTAAAAGATTAGCCTTTCTTTTTTCCCTATATAAAATACGACCGAGTGACGCAAGAAATAGTAACACGTGATACAAATATAGTTTTAAAATATCCTATATTTATGGGTAAAAGTGCTAAATTTCAGAGATAGTGTGTATGTCTTCTTTTTTAATCGGTATCATTCCATACAAAGCAGTAAAGCCACTAAGACACAATGGGTTACAGTGTGTGAAAGAATTAAGAAAAGAAACATTAATAATGAACGGGAAGAGGAAAGAGTAATCAGAAGGAGAGTAGATAGCGATTGACATTGCAATTAAAATTTTGCAGATTAAAGTTGGCTGGAAAGCATGGAACTGGAAGGAAGTTCCACAAGCGAAAAGTATGAGAAAAGAAACTGTTAGCATAGAACTTACGGTTGCATCTAGCAAGCTCAACTTGAGATCTTGACGCCAGTCTAGTATTCATGAAGTCTATGTACCATAGCGAAGAGCGATATTTATTCTAATATATACACAGAAATGTGACACAAGGCCAAAATGAGGATTGGGAAAAGGGTGGTCTTCTGTCTTAACGATAATTTAGCTAGCCACAAACACTGATCCAATCATACAAACAATATTCCTTACACCAAAACAACACATTCTTTCGTACTTTTGTTACTACATTCACCATAATACCTCATTGTCTCTATGAAAATACTAACTACTCCCTATATTTACAATTCGTTGTCTGTGGTGAGAGGGGAATAAAATAACAATTTTAAAAACTAACCCCAATGATTATTTACAATATGAAACAAATCTATTTACAAGAAACTAAACAAAATAATGTTAGTAATAAAAAACCCATAATCACTAAATGTGGCAGAAATATCAGTTAACTCACCGAAATCAATGCGGGACTATAATCATATAAAACTTTCATTCATCCCAAGAATTCACACTGACACGCACTCATTCAGACACGACAACAAATACGAAAACACATACGCGAAATGAAAGGTACCCCGCATCGACCAGCGAACTGACATCACTGACCACCAGAGCGAAGAGCTTATCTGAACAATTACCATGAAAGTATTTATAGAAAATACACAGGCAGGCAAACTTATGCCGGTGGAAAAGTAACTGAAGCCGAGAGGCCAGATCAGGACCAATAATATATATATATATGTAAATATAAAAGTTTATATTGAAGTTAACACCAATCGGCGACAGTCTGTTTCATGTTTAAACGCAATCTTCAGACCATTATTATTATTATTATTATTATTATTTCTGTGGAGAATATCTCAAGTGAAACATATACGATCCATTGCTAAAGGTGCCATAAAAATGGTTGGCTCCTTGTACCCCTCCAGAAAGTATCTGTCTCCTCCTGCCATGCCCTATCTTGGTCTGATCTGTCAAGAAACAAATCAGAGCAAACACTGGATATTGCTTATATATTCTAACTGTTGTTGGATTTGTAAAAAGCCCTAGAGCCACTCAAGGTAGAGAGTTACTGCAATGAGGTTGTTGAAAGTAGTTGTAGAGATTCGGGGAAGCAAGGCTTGAACTCAATCTCCAAAATAATGATCTTGGGAAGAATCTTCGCGAATGGAACATTCTCTTACCAATGAAATACGCAGGGAATGGCGATGATTCTAAAGTGTAATCATGACATCGCAGGTTTTAGCGTTAAATATCTGAACAGGTTTTCGGATTTGGGAATTTCGATAAAGTATACTGAATCTGTAGTAAAAAAAAAATCATAAAAATGCAAATAGTGTAACGATTTAATAACGAACAAAATATGTTTTGCAAGCATTATCCTACAGCAGGCATGATGCAACCTTTTCTGGAGATAGTGATTTTCCAAGCGTAGCTTAGATGTGGCACAAGCCCGAGCGCGCGGGGCACCCACTGAGGATCGAACTCACTCAGTCGTAATGCTTCTAGCGAGACAAGCTTGCTAACCATTACGCCGCCTTGAGGTACTCGAACCTTTTCTAAACATTGGGCCACAAGAGATGATCTGAAAGCAAACAACACTACTAGAAGAAAAAAAGGCAAAGAAATCTTTTGTTAAAGTTATGGCAGCCTTTTTAATTACAGAAGACCATACGCGTATAGAACTGCCTTCGATTCTTTATATCTTTTTGGGGGGAGTGGGGAAAGATTTTTCTATCATTAAAAATTGAAGTATTAGTGTAATATTAACACCGACGTCAGTATGAATAAAACACGCCGCCGCGTGTGATTTATATCTAATTTATTCATTTAAAAATATAAAAGATATTTCTTCGCCAGAGAAAAACTATGATGAGCGTTTTCTGTTCCGGAAGCAAAAGATTTTTACACGTATGTTCTTCCTTAGTGGAAATCGCCAATGGTTTAAAATGCTGAAAAAGTTAGCTTCAAGTTTGAAAATTCGTGAAACATTGTACTTAATCATTGTTAATGTCTAAGTTTCAGTAGGTATGAGAGAGTGTGTGAGTGAAGAAGTGAGAACAAAACGAAATAAAACCTTAGTTTCATCATGAAATTAAGAGTGATTTTAGAAATTCAAACGAGCCGCAGATTATCCCTGACTGTGCTGGACACTTAAAGATCAATTTTTTTTTCACACTGTATTTTTTGGATTATTTTTTTTCTTGCTTAGGCGTTGTAGCATTTATATTCAGTCAATTAATTTTCAGAAGGGAATAAAGGTGAGAAAAAAAATAATAAGAGAGTGGAAATGTAAGTTCTGAGGGTTCGAATTGTGCTTCTGGGACACACAGGTGATTGTCAAAGAAAATTAATTGATTGATTCATTAAGTCACTTTCTACGGCTTATCAACTCTTTTCAGGTAATTTAAAGGTAGAAAATATTTCTAGGTTGTAAGAATTTTAGTGGGGAAATATAACAATGGTTTACTGATCAAAGTTAAGGTGATTCATTTATATAGGACGTCACAAAAACCATAAATAGCTACGGCTATTACCCATGGGCAGTTGAGTGCATACTACTTCATGTCACTACAATGACGTCGCCGATATCTAAAGAAACGGACGAACAATTATCATTGGGTAATTATGAATACGCATAAGGGTGGCTTAGGATACTAGCAGTTAAAGCTAGAACAAAAAACTGACAGATTTAAAATCAGTTCGGGGTGGAAACCCGATAACTGATCTCTTCTTTGCAGCTGCTGGTTGTAAGGCTATTATAAAATTATCAGCTACTGCACGCAGACGACAGCTGGAAGAAAAGACGTTTGATGATATAAGCCAAGTAAGAGTAAGAAATATAGCACCCAAGAGAAAAACTAGTGAATGCAGAAAAAGCTAACTTCACGAGCATTTCTCAAAAAGTGAATGAAACTGTTATGGAATATGTTCTTCGTTTGAAACAGGCCGCTAAATATTGTGAATTTGGGAAACTGGGAGCAGAAAACCATTGAAGTGGATTTGATCCAAATGGAATTGGTAAACGGCCTTCAAAATGTGGGTTTATCGCAAATAACTCTAATGAATTTACAACTGGGAAAGTTGTCACTAGAACAGTGTGACAAATTTGTTCAGCAACTAGGATTCGAAAATTTAATACAACAAAAGTTAAAGATCTGGTAGAGGAAATGAATATATACACGACTAGATGATGTACCCGACCTTGCCCGGGTGTATATGACTGCAATTGTATAATTGCACCACCCTGTATACCCGCACACTCTGTCAAGAAATGACTGCTTGCATCCCCGCTTGAATGAATCATCCGTTGGTATACTAAGCTATAACCCCTTCACCTCATCTTTTTTTTCCGATGTGTCATTCACAGTGTTTAAATGTTCTTAATAAAAGAATTCCATCGTTAAAAACTTCTTGGGTGGTCGTTGCTCGGAGTTAAATTGTTTCAATGTTTTAGATATTCAGTAAATTTCCTATGGCTGTAATCACTTTTAAATAGTATGGCATTGTTTAAAAATTTAATAATCAATCAAAGACAGGGATGAAGCGTCAGAGCTTGATTCATCTGCAAGTGCAAACGCTTAAACGCCCCCCCCCCTTCTTCGCACGTTTACTGTAAAGCTGGGGTTAATAAGAGGTTCTTCGGGAATTTTTCCTTTTTAACGATTCAATAATCCTTCACAAACAATCTTTGCATCAAAGTTTGTTCGAATGCCAATTTAGGATCGAATCATATGAAGAAACTATTGGCTAAATGGCAAAAGTCAATTTGGGACCTAGCTTGTCGCAGATTTCGTCCACTTAAGTAATAATAAGAATAATCTAAACCAAACATTCAAGCAAGACAATTTGTGTGCCATATGTAATTTACATGGAAAATTTGGAAAGCATCGGATGAAAAACGAGGGAGTTATGGTCGAAAAACGGTCATTTTGAACAGTTTTTCGTGGTTTTTCGTTATTCGCGTGGAAGGGAGCAGGACTAAAACCACATACTTTTATTTCTTGCGACATGTTTGAAAAAATCGGATAAAAAATGAGGAAGCTACTCAAGTTTGTATTTTAAGTAGTATGAAAAGCCTGAGTTTTTCATTTTGTTCGTGTGTAACTTTGCCTTGGTTTTTGTAAAACGTCGTACCCACCTTCAGTTTTATCAATTTCTCTGTCAAACCCGGAGATCCTGGAGATTGAAAATTTTGTCGTGACCTAATTTCGTAAATTTGCAACAAGTGTTTGCAATTTCATTGAAATCGTTTGAGAAATGTCGATGAGCATAAATAGCATACACACATACAGATACAGACATAGACAGATATCTTTTCTTTTATAGATATAAAGAGAAAAGACACAATAATGTGTACGTTTTTGGTTACAAGCATCAAAAGAAACACAAAAATATGCGGCATATAAAAAGAGAAAAAAGATACATTATTCTAGTGAGGGGGGAAGATACGTTACTAGAGAGAGAGGAAGATATGTTACTAGAGAGAGAAGAAGATACGTTACTAGAGAGAGAGTAAGATATGTTACTAGAGAGAGAGAGGAAGATACGTTACTAGAGAGAGAGGAAGATATGTTACTAGACAGAGAGAGGAGGATATGTTACTAGAGAGAGAGAGAGGAGGAGACGTTACTAGAGAGAGAGAGAGGAAGATATGTTACTAAATACAGAAAAAAGATACGTTACGATAGAGAGGGGAAGATATGTTACGAAAGTTGAAGGAAGATACTTTACTAGAGAGAGGAAGACACGTTACTAGGGAGAGAGGAAGATACGTTACTAGGGAGAGAGGAAGATACGTTACTAGGGAGAGGGGAAGATATGTTTGTAAAGAGAGAGGAAGATACATTACTAGAGAGAGAGGAGGAGGATACGTTACTAGAGAGAAAGACACATTACTTGAGAAAGAATAAGATATGTTACTAGAGAAAGATAGATACGATACTAGAGATAGAGAGAGAGAGATGAAGATACGTTACTAGATAGAGGGGAAGTTAAGTTACTAGAGAGAGAGGAATATATGCTACTAGAAAGAGAGGAATATATGTTACAAGAGAGAGAGAGGAAGATATTTTACTAGAGAGAGATGAAGATACGATACTAGAGAGAGAGAGAGGAAGATATGTTACTAAAGAGAGTTGAAGATATGTTACTAGAAAGAGAGGAAGATATGTTACTAGAGAGAGAGAGAGAGAAGAAGATACATAACTAGAGAGAGAGAGAAAGATACGTTACTAAATAGACAGGAAGATACGTTGCTAAAGATACGTTACTAATTAGAGAAAACATGTAATTAATGAGAGAGGAAAATAAGTTACTAGGGAAAGTGTAAAAAACGTTACTAGAGAAAATCTATAAAGAGGAGAATATATGTAAGAAAAGAATTAAGTTAAGTTACGAGAGAGAGAATAAAATACGTTACTAAATACAGAAAAAAGATACGTTACTATAGAGAGTAGAAGATATATTACGAAAGACGAAGGAAGAATACGTTACTACAGAGAGAGGAAGATACGCTACTAAAGAGATGAAAAGCCACGTTTTGTTAAAGATACAGGAATATTCGTTACTAAATACAGAAGAAAATACTTTACTATAGCTAGCGGAAGATATGTTACGAATGACGAAGGAATATACGTTACTAGACAGAGGAAGATACAAAAGAGATTAGAAGATACCTTAGTAGAGAAAGAATAAGATACGTTACCAAAATAATAATTTACGCTACAAGGGAAATAACTAAGATACGTTACTAAAAGAAGCGAATTATACGTTACTAAAATGCGATTAGGGTACATTATTAAAGGAGAAGACAGATACATGACTAGAGAAAGACAGGAAGATATGTTATTAAAGAAGTAGAATGATACGTTACAAAGAGATGTGAACATATGTTACGAAAGCAGAAAAATATACGTTACTAGAGAAATAGGGGAAGATACGTTACTAAAGGAGAAGTAATATAAGTTACTAAAGAGATAAGAAAAGAGTTACTAAAGAGAGTACTAGATTCATAACTGAAGACAGAATATAATACGTTACTCGAGAAAGATTAAGATACTTTACTAAACAGAGAAAAAGCTACGTTACTAACGACAGAGAAAGATATGTTACTAAAGAGAGAAGACGATAAGTTATTAAAAGGAGGGGAAGATACGTTACTAAAGAGGTAAAGGTGTGTTACTAAAGGAAGCGGAAGGTACGTTACTACAGGTAGAGAATGATACGTTACAAAAGAGAAAAGAACCTGCATTACTAGAGAAAAAATATGTTACAACTGAGAAAAGATGATACGTTACTAGAGAAAAAAGTAAGAAACGTTACCAAAGGAGAAGAAAGATACGTTACTAGAGAGAGCTAGACATGTTACTAAGGCGATAAAAGATACGTTACGAGGGAGGGCAGGTGGTTACTTACGAACGAATGAAGCCTTATGTTACAAACTGTAACTATACCTGTTAGTGTTCCCTGATAATTTGGATAATTTTGTTTCAGGCATTTTCTACTTTCTGGCTGTGATAGTTAATGTATGATTTTCTTTTTCTGATGTTGATGATGATATAACGTCGAAATATTAACTCCGATCTGTTACTGAAATTTTGACCAATTCCTGTGTTCGTTCAGATATTTTCACATCGAAAAAGAGTGCTATATAGTTCTCACAGTCCAAAATCTGATCAAATGAATAAATTTCTTAAATGGCTTCTTGACTGTAGCGATTTATTTTTCAGAAACCGCTTGTTCTGCCACATGTGCATTTTATAATCAGTCGTGATTTTCAGCAAGATAATAATTAAAAAAAAAATACTGCTTTGTCATTTTTTTAAGAGTAGGACACGAAAATGCAATAAACTTCAGAGATAGTTTTATAATTTTTTTATTATTTTCCTAACATCATGTCAAAGGACACATTGGATTCTTTGGGGAATAGATTCAATACAGGTTGAT
>CAHIKZ030001055.1:272500-435000 GCA_903632075.3 Acanthosepion pharaonis
ATGATATAAAATGGCGAAATCTCTTCGCAAACCAAACGTTAACCTACGAACCACTCGATGAATATTATGATCCTTGTTTTTAATAACTACAAGCTGTGTAAGGTCTTTTTTAATCTGCAAGTACTTTCAACTGTACAAACAGCCATCCTCAGGTATAGAAATTATTTTGTTTTTAGTAAAATCCAGGTAGCATCAGAGACGAAAAATTAAATGCGAATCGAAATATGTTTTTTTAGAAATGTGTTATTGTTAACGGATACAAAATTTTGGAGCGTGCAGTCGCAACGTTAAGGTTGATATATTTTGAAAATTTAAGAGCGTTCGTTTTTTACTAATATGGTAATTTGAGAATTTTTTTGTTGTATGTGTTTATCAGTCAATGTGGCATGAACTAAATTGTTCAATAAATGGAGTAATGTCTCAGTTGTTATCCCGAAAATTTGCACGTCGGATCAGTTCTTTTAAATCAAAATTTGATGCAGTTCAATTTATATTACAATGAATCATTCATACAATAAGTAGATTAGTAAAGCTGAGACATGACTCTATTTATTGAACAATTTAGTTCATGCCACATGAATGTAATTTCACCACTAAATGGACTGATAAAACATTTGACACAAAACAAATGACCGCATAAGAGACGTTTAATTCTTTGAAAATATAGACCCCTCCCTTTAGATAGAAACAATCGCAGTTCGTTTTCAAACATGTCTTATCCGTGGAGAGTCGTCTTCCTGACATTAACTACCCACTGCATTTACAGAATTGGGGTCAAGCGTACAACCTGAGGCTTTGCACCACATCTGGTTAAAAACTGCCCAACGTCTTTTTCTGGGCTTGACAGAGTTTAAAAAAAAAGTTTATATGGTCGTCTGGGCAACTAATTATTTTTCACTCTAAAACACATTTTTCTACAGATGAGAGTCACAAGTTTATCGCTGCTGAATCGCTATTGTCAGATAAAAGGTCCAGAGGAGCTACATTCTATAGATCCACCAGTTCAGACTTTTACAGCTAAGACCCATCATGTCGCATATATGGTCGAAGCAGCCCAATTCTCTTCATTTTTTATTAGTAAATTCTACTCAAAGAGCTTTTTCTAAAGAAGCGTTACTTTGTGGGCAAAACTCCCGAAATGATGTTTCCCCAATCACGACAATCTTAACCTCTTCAAGTCTAGGGTCAAATGTTATCTATCCTACATATCCTCATAATCTGAACTTAATTCTTCTTCTTACATCCATACAACAATCTCATTCAGTAAGCCTATACCTTGTTTTCAATTCTTGAGACAAATAGGTAACATCAGAAAGAGACAGTTGAAAGGACGCTTCCCCCATCACGACAATCTTAACCTCTTCCAACCTAGGGTCAAATGTTATCTATCCTACATATCCTCATAATCTGCACTTAATTCCTCTTCTTACATCCATACAACAACCTCATTCAGTAAGCCTATACCTTGTTGTCAATTCTTGAGACAAATAGGTAACATCAGAAAGAGACAGTTGAAAGGACGCTTCCCCCATCACGACAATCTTAACCTCTTCCAACCTAGGGTCAAATATTATCTATCCTACATATCCTCATAATCTGCACTTAATTCCTCTTCTTACATCCATACAACAACCTCATTTCATAAGCCCATACCTTGTTGTCAATTCTTGAGACAAATAGGTAACATCAGAAAGAGACAGTTGAAAGGACGCTTCCCCGATCACTACAATCTTAACCTCTTACAACCTAGGGTCAGATGTTATCTATCCTACATATCCTCATAATCTTGCGGTATCTCAAGCCACGAAAAACTACCCGGCCTTCATGAAGTGCGATACCTTAGACATATCTGTTTTGTGCTTGAGTTATGGCGAAAAATATATATATATATATATATATATATATATATATATATATATATATATATATATATAGTTTCGACACGTCAAGAAAGACATTTGGGTCACTAACAAACAAAAAAGAGAATGTCTCATATCGAGAATATTTAACATCGGAAAACAGAAGAAAACAATTAATTATTTTTAATAATATATGGAAATTTCCCAACCTTTGCCTGATGACGGTCGCGAGATCGTAAACCCGTGTAGCAAAATTATGGAAAATAAAGCACAATATTTTTTTAAAAATTCACATTACAACCACAAACGTTTTCTCTCTTCTTTTTTTAACACACATATATATATATATATATATATATATATATATATAAAGAAAGAACAGTAAGATATATAATCCGGTGTTCTTATAGATATTTTTATTTTTACAAAATAGGGCTCAATGAAAATTTACAGAGCACTAATATAATTAATTGATTTAAAATATGCTTTTTTGCTACACAGTTCTAACCATGTTTCCATTTTTGAAACATGGTTAGAACTGTAATAAAAAAACATATTTTAAATCAATTAATTTATTATATATATATATATATATATATACTCAAATTAATAAATAATGCAGCTTAATTAATATTGTAAAATACTCATTTAAAGAATAAATCAATAAAGTTAATGCAATTAATGGCGCTAACTGATTAAGAAGCCATTAACTTACTGACCACTCTCAACGACCCAATACTTGTTTTTATTAATTGTACAATGGATTAGATGCTCGTTTCATATTGTTCGCAAGTACTTTCGGCGAAAACATTCACCATCTTCAGGCATAGAGGTTATTATTTCCTCAATTTCAGGTAATTTCGGGTAAAAATTCCAAGACATATATATATATATATATATATATATATATTGTTTTTACTGCACCTAAGTTTGCTTTCAAAGGAAACTCAAGACAGGATGTGTCACTTTAAAAACAAAACAAATATTTATTGCATTCTTTTCCATATACTTTTTTTTCTCTGCCTTCATTAGGTATGAATTGTCAAGCAATGTCACTCAGCGCTCACAGGCATGTTTTCAGAGGACAATACGGCGAAGTTCACCTCAGTACAACGAGCTTCTCTTCTGTTCATAATCTGCGTTCGCTTACGTATTTCTACAGCCATTTGTCAACCAAGAGGAAAACCCCCAGGCGGTCATTTCCTATCATGATATTTCCGTTAAATATACTTCCGGTTCCCACAATGTTGATCAATTTTTATAAATATTACACCGGGAGTTTGTTTAGACACCGTAGCGGGTACAGATGTAAGTCTACACATTTCTTTAATTACAGATAACCAACAGCTATTTTTTTTAAAACACTCGTGACAGTTTATGTGATGTCTATGCTACGACACAGCAATAATAGTGAATGATGCCTTCCAAAGCTTTAAGACGCGGGGAAATTTATTTAAAAGATTCAATGTGCTAGATTACTACATTATATTGTTGGACAATTTCCTCATGTCTTCCAAAAGCTAAACAAAGTATTAAGAAACAGGAAGATTTCATTAGAAAGAAAGAAAAGAGTGATGAACTTCTATGTAATATCAATCCTCCTATATGGCAGTGAATGCTGGACAATCTCCTCATGTCTTCCCAAAGCTAAACAAAGTATTAAGAAACAGGAAGATTTCGTTAGAAAGAAAGAAAAGAGTTATGAACTTCTATGTAATATCAATCCTCCTATATGGCAGTGAATGCTGGACAATCTCCTCACGTCTTCCAAAAGCTAAACAAAGTATTAAGAAACAGGAAGATTTCGTTAGAAACAAAGAAAAGAGTGATGAACTTCTATGTAATATCAATCCTCCTATATGGCAGTGAATGCTGGACAATCTCCTCATGTCTTCCAAAAGCTAAACAAAGTATTAAGAAACAGGAAGATTTCGTTAGAAAGAAAGAAAAGAATGATGAACTTCTATGTAATATCAATCCTCCTATATGGCAGTGATTGCCGGACAATCTCCTCATGTCTTTCAAAAGCTAAACAAAATATTAAGAAACAGGAAGATTTCGTTAGAAAGAAAGAAAAGAGTTATGAACTTCTATGTAATATCAATCCTCCTATATGCCAGTGAATGCTGGACAATCTCCTCATGTCTTCCAAAAGCTAAACAAAGCATTAAGAAACAGGAAGATTTCGTTAGAAACAAAGAAAAGAATGATGAACTTCTATGTAATATCAATCCTCCTATATGGCAGTGAATGCTGGACAATCTCCTCATGTCTTCCAAAAGCTAAGCAAAGTATTAAGAAACAGGAAGATTTCGTTAGAAAGAAAGAAAAGAATGATGAACTTCTATGTAATATCAATCCTCCTATATGGCAGTGAATGCTGGACAATCTCCTCATGTCTTCTAAAAGCTAAACAAAGTATTAAGAAACAGGAAGATTTCGTTAGAAACAAAGAAAAGAGTGATGAACTTCTATGTAATATCAATCCTCCTATATGGCAGTGAATGCTGGACAATCTCCTCATGTCTTCTAAAAGCTAAACAAAGTATTAAGAAACAGGAAGATTTCGTTAGAAACAAAGAAAAGAGTGATGAACTTCTATGTAATATCAATCCTCCTATATGGCAGTGAATGCTGGACAATCTCCTCATGTCTTCCAAAAGCTAAGCAAAGTATTAAGAAACAGGAAGATTTCGTTAGAAAGAAAGAAAAGAATGATGAACTTCTATGTAATATCAATCCTCCTATATGGCAGTGAATGCTGGACAATCTCCTCATGTCTTCTAAAAGCTAAACAAAGTATTAAGAAACAGGAAGATTTCGTTAGAAACAAAGAAAAGAGTGATGAACTTCTATGTAATATCAATCCTCCTATATGGCAGTGAATGCTGGACAATCTCCTCATGTCTTCTAAAAGCTAAACAAAGTATTTAGAAACAGGAAGATTTCGTTAGAAACAAAGAAAAGAGTGATGAACTTCTATGTAATATCAATCCTCCTATATGGCAGTGAATGCTGGACAATCTCCTCATGTCTTCTAAAAGCTAAGCAAAGTATTTAGAAACAGGAAGATTTCGTTAGAAAGAAAAGAGTGATGAACTTCTATGTAATATCAATCCTCCTATATGGCAGTGAATGCTGGACAATCTCCTCATGTCTTCTAAAAGCTAAACAAAGTATTAAGAAACAGGAAGATTTCGTTAGAAACAAAGAAAAGAGTGATGAACTTCTATGTAATATCAATCCTCCTATATGGCAGTGAATGCTGGACAATCTCCTCATGTCTTCTAAAAGCTAAACAAAGTATTTAGAAACAGGAAGATTTCGTTAGAAACAAAGAAAAGAGTGATGAACTTCTATGTAATATCAATCCTCCTATATGGCACTGAATGCTGGACAATCTCCTCATGTCTTCTAAAAGCTAAACAAAGTATTAAGAAACAGGAAGATTTCGTTAGAAAGAAAGAAAAGAGTGATGAACTTCTATGTCATATCAATCCTCCAATATAGCAGTGAATGCTGGACAATCTCCTCATGTCTTCCAAAAGCTAAACAAAGTATTAAGAAACAGGAAGATTTCGTTAGAAACAAAGAAAAGAGTGATGAACTTCTATGTAATATCAATCCTCCTATATGGCACTGAATGCTGGACAATCTCCTCATATCTTCCAAATGCTAAACAAAGTATTAAGAAACAGGAAGATTTGGTGAGAAACAAAGAAAAGAGTGATGAACTTCTATGTAATATCAATCCTCCTATATTACAGTGAATGCTGGACAATCTCCTCATATCTTCCAAATGCTAAACAAAGTATTAAGAAACAAGAAGATTTCGTTAGAAATAAAGAAAAACGTGATGTAATATCAATCTTCCTACATAGTAGTGAATCCTGGACAATTTTCTTATAGATGAAGGGGAGACTTGAGGCAAGAGAAATATTGTTGTGCTGAAGGATACTGTTAATACAATTGAGGGAGCATGTGCGAAACGATTAAGTTTTAAAACGACAACGAAAAGATCAAAGAATTTGAAATTCACAAGACGTATTGAAAGGCCGAATGAAACATGGTATGACGGAGCTTCGTTGCGAAGGTCTGAATTGGTGAAACGAAAAACAGTAGCTCGCTTGGACATCTGCCAGGAAAACAGCGATCGGTTAGCTTGAGACTCTCGACGTTTCTTCTGTAGAAAAGGGTGTTATAGAGTGGAAAATAATTCATCCCCCACAAGGCCGCATAAATTCTTTCAAATTCAGTCATGGCTAAAAATTTTTCAATTGGAATAGATAGGTTCGCCTATCACCCAGTTCTGTTTCCCCGTTATGTTTCTTTTTTAGAATTGGGTTTCCGGTTCCTTGTAAAGTCTACTTCAACTCTATACTTCTAACGTCTCTGCCTAAACTCTGAAATGTTATTTATTTATCTTCTTCCTTCAGTAGGAGTAGATAGGTTTTTTGAATAGGAGTAGAGGTTTATCCCTTGTTTCCTGTTTAGAATTGGGTTTCCGGTTCCTTGTAAAGTCTACTTCAACTCTATACTTCTAACGTCTCTGCCTAAACTCTGAAATGTTATTTATTTATTTTCTTCCTTCAGTAGGAATAGATAGGTTTTTTGAATAGGAGTAGAGGTTTATCCCTTGTTTCCTGTTCAGGATTGGGTTTCCGGTTCCTTCTAAAGTCTACTTCAACTTTATACTTCTAACGTCTCTGCCTAAACTCTGAAATGTTATTTATTTATCTTCTTCCTTCAGTAGGAGTAGATAGGTTTTTTGAATAGGAGTAGAGGTTTATCCCTTGTTTTTTGTTTAGGATTGGGTTTCCGGTTCCTTCTAAAGTCTACTTCAAATGTATACTTCTAACGTCTCAGCCTAAACTCTGAAATATCATTTATTTATTTTCTTCCTTCAGTAGGAGTAGATAGGTTTTTTTTAATAGGAGTAGAGGTTTATCCTTTGTTTTCTTGTTTGAGAAGTATTCTGGAGACTCCCGAAGAATACTTTGGCCACCAAGTTCATCCGACATCGCTCCAATCGAGTATGTGATGTTATGTGATTAAGAAAACCGTTCGTTAGCAAATATTTTGCACGTACAAATATCGTGAACAACTCCGATACGTAAGGATCAACAATCCTTGTCGAATTAATGCTGCCTCGAGTCGCCAACCTAAACTGGATCCTACACTACACTATATACCTCTCCTAAAACTTTTGTAACGTCACTGTATTTAGCTCAAGTTCATTATTAACAAAAAAAGTGCCTCCTTATTGACTGCAATGTATCTTTGAAGATATTCAAAAAGCTGTCAAAATAAAAGGACCTTGAAATAGAAATCTCAAAAATGTGGCATATGGGAACATCAACAATCCCTGTTGTAGTTGGAACCCTAGGATTGGTCGGAAAAGATTCCAGTAGACTAATTGAAGGAATTCCTGGAAGTCCATGCCTCAAAGAAATACAAAAAATTGTTCTCACAAGTACAGCCCACACTTTACGGAGGGCTTTATCTATGTAAAATATTTTTTGTCAGTAGAAAGTGTCATGATGCCATTTCTAACCTTAGGTCTCTGGGTGGGACCCGCAAAGAAATGTGTACACGCCAGAAATCAAAGGAAATAAAAACAATAATGATAATAATAATTTGAAAATATGTTATAAATATCGCTTATATCATCGAATTTAAATTTTGAATTTCAAATAAACATGATAGTTGGTATCAAAAGAATAGTTTTTTTTTTATTTTTGCTTCAAAATTGTTTCATATAATTTCAAGCAATTTTCAATAAGGAAATAATTTTCAATATAGAATGCTCAAAACCTATATTAAAACATGGGAGATTTCCTGAATATTCAACTAACAATGAAGTTGTCATAAAAATGCCCCGGTACGTTTATTTTCAAATTTATGAGATAAATTAATTTAATGACACATTTTATGAATTAAGAACTTTCCATGTAATTAGTAGTCCCAGTAGTTATTTGTAAGTGGTACAAAACTATATGTTGTTCATTAGTATATGTTGTTCATTAGTATATGTTGTTCATTAGTATATGTTGTTCATTAGTATATGTTGTTCATTAGTATATGTTGTTCATTAGTATATGTTGTTCATTAGTATATGTTGTTCATTAGTATATGTTGTTCATTAGTATATGTTGTTCATTAGTATATGTTGTTCATTAGTATATGTTGTTCATTAGTATATATTTGTTCATTAGTATATATTTGTTCATTAGTATATGTTGTTCATTAGTATATGTTGTTCATTAGTATATGTTGTTCATTAGTATATGTTGTTCATTAGTATATGTTGTTCATTAGTATATTTGTTCATTAGTATATGTTGTTCATTAGTATATATTTGTTCATTAGTATATGTTGTTCATTAGTATATATTTGTTCATTAGTATATGTTGTTCATTAGTATATATTTGTTCATTAGTATATGTTGTTCATTAGTATATGTTGTTCATTAGTATATGTTGTTCATTAGTATATATTTGTTCATTAGTATATGTTGTTCATTAGTATATGTTGTTCATTAGTATATGTTGTTCATTAGTATATGTTGTTCATTAGTATATGTTGTTCATTAGTATATGTTGTTCATTAGTATATGTTGTTCATTAGTATATATTTGTTCATTAGTATATGTTGTTCATTAGTATATGTTGTTCATTAGTATATATTTGTTCATTAGTATATATTTGTTCATTAGTATATGTTGTTCATTAGTATATGTTGTTCATTAGTATATGTTGTTCATTAGTATATGTTGTTCATTAGTATATGTTGTTCATTAGTATATGTTGTTCATTAGTATATGTTGTTCATTAGTATATGTTGTTCATTAGTATATATTTGTTCATTAGTATATGTTGTTCATTAGTATATGTTGTTCATTAGTATATATTTGTTCATTAGTATATATTTGTTCATTAGTATATGTTGTTCATTAGTATATGTTGTTCATTAGTATATATTTGTTCATTAGTATATGTTGTTCATTAGTATATATTTGTTCATTATGTTGTTCATTAGTATATGTTGTTCATTAGTATATATTTGTTCATTAGTATATGTTGTTCATTAGTATATGTTGTTCATTAGTATAAGTATTTATACAAAGTTGTGCATTGTTATCTATTACCGTAATTTTTTTATTATGTTTTTAAATGCAAAATGGTTGACAATGTGTTGAGCGCTCGATAGAACGTGAAAAAGATTATCCATTATGGAATTTTTTCCCTCTATGTTATAATGTCATAATCACGCGCGCATTAAAACATGAAAAACTGTTCCTTTACAGGCATTTCAGAACATTACTGCAGTATTCATAGTTGATTCTATTCAGTGCTGGCTTTAATTTTTTAATATAAATTGCTTCTAGTATCTGTAATCTAAATTTGTTTTTTTCATGGTGTAAGATTGTTGTGTTGTCGATTAGTAATTTTTTATATTGTGAATATGGACAGGAATGTCGTTGTAGATGTCTCGCGATGGACGAATGGTCAGGCATGTGTAATGTATGCCTTTTTGTTAGTGTATTTGTCGTATACCCAACATATATTGTTTGTTTTGTCGGAGATACATTCTTACAAGGGACATTTAAATTGAAATACAATGTAGGTTTTACGTAATAAATCAGTTAGTAGGGAGGAGTTATATATATATATATATGGTGGACTCTGCTTTCGTTAACGATAAATGAGAGTCAGGATTGGATGGTGCCTTTCGTATTATACATGATAACATGGGATATTGTGGAGAAAATCAGATAAGGGAAAGACATATTACATTACTCTAAAAATTCACCATTCATTGACCGAGCAGCCAATGCTACTTGAGTTACGCTTTTCTTCACTCCCTGGACATCGGGTTGGGATCAAAGTGTAGTATCTGTTCTCCTCATCTCTAATGGTTATATTAGCCGTTCCTTATAAGGAAACATTCGGCATTCATTGACCGAGCAGCCAATGTCGGTTGACTGTTTGAGTTATGCTTTTTTCTTTTTCCCTGGACTTTCATAAAAATATTTCTTTTTTTCAAGGTTGGGATCGCTCTTTCAAAGTGTTTCCTTAGTATCTTGATTATGTCATTATTTTTTCTTCCGGTTCATGTGATATCCGTTTTTAGTTGTTCCTGTTGGAATTCTTGCAAGTGAAGTTTCTGTCATTCACCATTTTTTGATTCTGTAGCGCCAGTCCACAATGTTAAAAAAAAAGGATGACCTTTACCAAGACACTGTGGCTTTACTCTCTCAAACCTTCCTCTTTAGTTTTTTTTCTTTTTTTCTTTTTTACGAAAACTGTTTTTTCAAGTCTAAAAAGCTGTTATCACTTTTTTCAATTGATGGCGGTTTCCTTCCTAACCTTTTGTTTAGTATTGTGGAATGTCGACATCTTGATTATATCATTATTTTTCTCTTTTCGAATATCAATTTCAGCTGTGTGGTTCCCGTGATGTGGCTTCTGTTATTTGATAAGTTCTTTGATTATGTCAGTTCACAATGTTCAAAAAGGATGATCTTCCAGGCTTCATTATTTTCTCTTTGAGTTACATGTGATATCCATTTTAGTTGTTTCTGTTGTTAATAGTCCCCAAGTAATGTAGTTTCTGTTATTTGGTACGGTTTTTGTGATTCTGTAGCGCCAGTCCACAATGTTAAAAAAGGATGATCTTTGCCAAGACACTCAGGCTTCATTATTTTCTCTTTGAGTTACACCTATCCGTTTTAGTTGTTTCTGCTTTGTTAATAGTCCCCAAGTAATGTCGTTTCTTTATTTGATACAGTTTTAACGTTAAAAAGGATGATCCAAGACACCAAGCTTCATTATTTTCTCTTTTTACATGTGATATCCATTTTAGTTGTTTTCTGTTAATAGTCCCCAAGTAATGTCGTTTCTGTTATTTGAAAGTTCTTTGTGATTGTTAGCGCCAGTCCACAATGTTCAAAGAAGGATGATCTTTCCAAGACACTCAGGCTTCATTATTTTTCTTTGAGTTACATGTGATATCCATTTTAGTTGTTTCCTGTTAATAGTCCCCTAATGTCGTTTCTGTTATTTGATACAGTTCTTTTTGTGAATGTAGCGCCAGACATCGTTAAAAGGATGATCTTTGCCAAGACACTCAGGTTTCATTATTTTCTTTGAGTTACATGTGATATCCGTTTTAGTTGTTTCTGCTGTTAATAGTCCCCAAGTAATGTCGTTTCTGTTATTTGATACAGTTCTTTGTGATTGTGTAGCGCCAGTTCACAATGTTCAAAGAAGGATGATCTTTGCCAAGACACTCAGGCTTCATTATTTTCTCTTTGAGTTACATGTGTTATCCGTTTTAGTTGTTTCTGCTGTTAATAGTCCCCAAGTAATGTCGTTTCTGTTATTTGATACAGTTCTTTGTGATTGTGTAGCGCCAGTCCACAATGTTCAAAGAAGGATGATCCAAGACACTCAAGCTTCATTATTTTCTCTTTGAGTTACATGTGATATCCATTTTAGTTGTTTCTGCTGTTAATAGTCCCCAAGTAATGTCGTTTCTGTTATTTGATACAGTTCTTTGTGATTGTGTAGCGCCAGTCCACAATGTTCAAAGAAGGATGATCTTTGCCAAGACACTCAGGCTTCATTATTTTCTCTTTGAGTTACATGTGATATCCGTTTTAGTTGTTTCTGCTGTTAATAGTCCCCAAGTAATGTCGTTTCTGTTATTTGATACAGTTCTTTTGTGATTGTGTAGCGCCAGTCCACAACGTTCAAAAAAGGATGATCTTTGCCAAGACACTCAGGCTTCATTATTTTCTCTTTGAGTTACATGTGATATCCATTTTAGATGTTTCTGCTGTTAATAGTCCCCAAGTAATGTCGTTTCTGTTATTTGATACAGTTCTTTGTGATTGTGTAGCGCCAGTCCACAATGTTCAAAGAAGGATGATCTTTGCCAAGACACTCAGGCTTCATTATTTTCCTTTGAGTTACATGTGATATCCGTTTTAGTTGTTTCTGCTGTTAATAGTCCCCAAGTAATGTCGTTTCTATTATTTGATACAGTTCTTTGTGATTGTGTAGCGCCAGTCCACAATGTTCAAAGAAGGATGATCTTTGCCAAGACACTCAGGCTTCATTATTTTCTCTTTGAGTTACATGTGATATCCGTTTTAGTTGTTTCTGCTTTTAATAGTCCCCAAGTAATGTCGTTTCTATTATTTGATACAGTTCTTTTGATTGTGTAGCGCCAGTCCACAATGTTCAAAGAAGGATGATCTTTGCCAAGACACTCAGGCTTCATTATTTTTCTTTGAGTTACATGTAATATCCATTTTAGATGTTTCTGCTGTTAATAGTCCCCAAGTAATGTCGTTTCTGTTATTTGATACAGTTCTTTATGATTGTGTAGCGCCAATCCACAATGTTCAAAGAAGGATGATCTTTACTAAGACACTCAGGCTTCATTATTTTCTCTTTGAGTTACATGTGATATCCATTTTAGATGTTTCTGCTGTTAATAGTCCCCAAGTAATGTCGTTTCTATTATTTGATACAGTTCTTTGTGATTGTGTAGCGCCAATCCACAATGTTCAAAGAAGGATGATCTTTGCCAAGACACTCAGGCTTCATTATTTTCCTTTGAGTTACATGTGATATCCGTTTTAGATGTTTCTGCTGTTAATAGTCCCCAAGTAATGTCGTTTCTATTATTTGATACAGTTCTTTGTGATTGTGTAGCGCCAATCCACAATGTTCAAAGAAGGATGATCTTTGCCAAGACACACAGGCTTCATTATTTTCTCTTTGAGTTACATGTAATATCCATTTTAGATGTTTCTGCTGTTAATAGTCCCCAAGTAATGTCGTTTCTGTTATTTGATATAGTTCTTTGTGATTGTGTAGCGCCAGTCCACAATGTTCAAAGAAGGATGATCTTTGCCAAGACACTCAGGCTTCATTATTTTCTCTTTGAGTTTGAGTTACATGTTGATATCCTGTTATTTTAGTTGTTTCTGCTGTTAATAGTCCACAACGTTAAAAAAAGGATAATGTCGTTTCATTATTATTTGATACAGTTTTCTTTTAATAGTCCCAAGTAATTGTGTAGCGCCAGTCCACAATGTTCAAAGAAGGATGATCTTTGCCAAGACACTCAGGCTTCATTATTTTCTCTTTGAGTTACATGTGATATCCATTTTAGTTGTTTCTGCTGTTAATAGTCCCCAAGTAATGTGGTTTCTGTTATTTGATACAGTTCTTTGTGATTGTGTAGCGCCAGTCCACAATGTTCAAAGAAGGATGATCTTTGCCAAGACACTCAGGCTTCATTATTTTTCTCTTTGAGTTACATGTGATATCCGTTTTTTAGATGTTTCTGCTTTTAATAGTCCCCAAGTAATGTCGTTTCTGTTATTTGATACAGTTCTTTGTGATTGTGTAGCGCCAGTCCACAATGTTCAAAGAAGGATGATCTTTGCCAAGACACTCAGGTTTCATTATTTTCTCTTTGAGTTATGTGATATCCATTTTAGATGTTTCTGCTGTTAATAGTCCCCAAGTAATGTCGTTTCTATTATTTGATACAGTTCTTTGTGATTGTGTAGCGCCAGTCCACAACGTTAAAAAAAAGGATGATCTTTGCCAAGGCACTCAGGCTTCATTATTTCTCTTTGAGTTACATGTGATATCCGTTTTAGTTGTTTCTGCTTTAATAGTCCCCAAGTAATGTCGTTTCTGTTATTTGATACAGTTCTTTGTGATTGTGTTGCGCCAGTCCACAATGTTCAAAGAAGGATAGCGCCAAGACACTCCATTACTTTGAGTTACATGTGATATCCGTTTTCAAAGAAGGATGATATAGTTCTTTGTGATTTGTCCACAACAAGGATGATCTTTCAGGCTCAGGCTTCATTATTTTCTCTTTGAGTTACATGTGATATCCGTTTTAGTTGTTTCTGCTGTTAATAGTCCCCAAGTAATGTCGTTTCTGTTATTTTATAGTTCTTTGTGATTGTGTAGCGCCAGTCCACAATGTTCAAAGAAGGATGATCTTTGCCAAGACACACAGGCTTCATTATTTTCTCTTTGAGTTACATGTGATATCCATTTTAGATGTTTCTGCTTTTAATAGTCCCCAAGTAATGTGGTTTCTGTTATTTGATATAGTTCTTTGTGATTGTGTAGCGCCAGTCCACAAGTTAAAAAAGGATGATCTTGCCAAGACACTCAGGCTTCATTATTTTCTCTTTGAGTTACATGTGATATCCGTTTTGTTGTTTCTGCTGTTAATAGTCCCCAAGTAATGTCGTTTCTATTATTTGATATATTTCTTTTGTGATTGTGTAGCGCCAGTCCACAACGTTAAAAAAAAGGATGATCTTTGCCAAGACACTCAGGCTTCATTATTTTCTCTTTGAGTTACATGTGATATCCGTTTTAGTTGTTTCTGCTTTTAATAGGCCCCAAGTAATGTCGTTTCTGTTATTTGATACAGTTCTTTGTGATTGTGTAGCGCCAGTCCACAATGTTCAAAGAAGGATGATCTTTGCCAAGACACTCAGGCTTCATTATTTTCTCTTTGAGTTACATGTGATATCCGTTTTAGTTGTTTCTGCTGTTAATAGTCCCCAAGTAATGTCGTTTCTATTATTTGATATAGTTCTTTGTGATTGTGTAGCGCCAGTCCACAACGTTAAAAAAAGGATGATCTTTGCCAAGACACTCAGGCTTCATTATTTTCTCTTTGAGTTACATGTGATATCCGTTTTAGTTGTTTCTGCTTTTAATAGTCCCCAAGTAATGTCGTTTCTGTTATTTGATACAGTTCTTTGTGATTGTGTAGCGCCAGTCCACAATGTTCAAAGAAGGATGATCTTTGCCAAGACACTCAGGCTTCATTATTTTCTCTTTGAGTTACATGTGATATCCATTTTAGTTGTTTCTGCTGTTAATAGTCCCCAAGTAATGTGGTTTCTGTTATTTGATACAGTTCTTTGTGATTGTGTAGCGCCAGTCCACAATGTTCAAAGAAGGATGATCTTTGCCAAGACACTCAGGCTTCATTATTTTCTCTTTGAGTTACATGTGATATCCATTTTAGTTGTTTCTGCTGTTAATAGTCCCCAAGTAATGTCGTTTCTGTTATTTGATACAGTTCTTTGTGATTGTGTAGCGCCAGTCCACAAAGTTCAAAAAAGGATGATCTTTTTGCCAAGACACTCAGGCTTCATTATTTTCTCTTTGAGTTACATGTGATATCCGTTTTAGTTGTTTCTGCTGTTAATAGTCCCCAAGTAATGTCGTTTCTGTTATTTGATACAGTTCTTTGTGATTGTGTAGCGCCAGTCCACAACGTTAAAAAAAGGATGATCTTTGCCAAGACACTCAGGCTTCATTATTTTCTCTTTGAGTTACATGTGATATCCGTTTTAGTTGTTTCTGCTGTTAATAGTCCCCAAGTAATGTCGTTTCTGTTATTTGGATACAGTTCTTTGTGATTGTGTAGCGCCAGTCCACAATGTTCAAAGAAGGATGATCTTTGCCAAGACACTCAGGCTTCATTATTTTCTCTTTGAGTTACATGTGATATCCATTTTAGTTGTTTCTGCTGTTAATAGTCCCCAAGTAATGTGGTTTCTGTTATTTGGTACAGTTCTTTGTGATTGTGTAGCGCCAGTCCACAACGTTAAAAAAAAGGATGATCTTTGCCAAGACACTCAGGTTTCATTATTTTCTCTTTGAGTTACATGTGATATCCGTTTTAGTTGTTTCTGCTGTTAATAGTCCCCAAGTAATGTCGTTTCTGTTATTTGATACAGTTCTTTGTGATTGTGTAGCGCCAGTCCACAACGTTAAAAAAGGATGATCTTTGCCAAGACACTCAGGCTTCATTATTTTCTCTTTTAGTTACATGTGATATCCGTTTTAGTTGTTTCTGCTGTTAATAGTCCCCAAGTAATGTCGTTTCTGTTATTTGATACAGTTCTTTGTGATTGTGTAGCGCCAGTCCACAACGTTAAAAAAAAGGATGATCTTTGCCAAGACACTCAGGTTTCATTATTTTCTCTTTGAGTTACATGTGATATCCATTTTAGTTGTTTCTGCTGTTAATAGTCCCCAAGTAATGTCGTTTCTGTTATTTGATACAGTTCTTTTTTTGTGATTGTGTAGCGCCAGTCCACAATGTTCAAAGAAGGATGATCTTTGCCAAGACACTCAGGTTTCATTATTTTCTCTTTGAGTTACATGTGATATCCGTTTTAGTTGTTTCTGCTGTTAATAGTCCCCAATAATTCGTTGCTGTTATTTTTAATGATTGTGTAGCGCCAGTCCACAACGTTAAAAAAAAGGATGATCTTTGCCAAGACACTCAGGCTTCATTATTTTCTCTTTGAGTTACATGTGATATCCATTTTAGTTGTTTCTGCTGTTAATAGACCCCAAGTAATGTCGTTTCTGTTATTTTACAGTTTGTGATTGTGTAGCGCCAGTCCACAATGTTCAAAAAAGGATGATCTTTGCCAAGACCTCAGGTTTCATTATTTTCTCTTTGAGTTACATGTGATATCCGTTTTAGTTGTTTCTGCTGTTAATAGTGATAATGTAATGTCGTTTCTGTTATTTGATACAGTTCTTTGTGATTGTGTAGCGCCAGTCCACAACGTTAAAAAAGGATGATCTTTTGCCAAGACACTCAGGCTTCATTATTTTCTCTTTGAGTTACATGTGATATCCGTTTTAGTTGTTTCTGCTGTTAATAGTCCCCCTGTAACGTTTCTGTTATTTGATACAGTTCTTTGTGATTGTGTAGCGCCAGTCCACAACGTTCAAAAAAGGATGATTTGTTCTCAGGTTTCATTATTTTCTTTTGAGTTAATGATATCCATTTTAGTTGTTTCCGTTAGTCCCCTATAATGTCGTTTCTGTTAAACAGTTCTTTGTGATTTGCGCCAGTTCATAAAAAATGTTCAAAGAAGGATGCTCTTTGCCAAGACACTCCAGGTTTCATTATTTTTTCTTTGGTCATGTGATATCCATTTTAGTTGTTTTTGCTGTTAATCTTTCCCCTAAGTAATATTTCTGTTATTTGATACAGTTATGGGATTAATGTAGCGCCAGTCCACAACGTTAAAAAAAAGGATGATCTTTGCCAAGACACTCAGGCTTCATTATCTTTGAGTTACATGTGATGTCCGTTTTGTTGTTTCTGCTGTTAATAGTCCCCAAGTAATGTCGTTTTGTTATTTGGTACACTTTGTGATTTGTAGCGCCAGTCCACAATGTTCAAAGAAGGATGATCTTTGCACCAAGACAAAATTTTCTCTTTGAGTTACATGTGATATCCATTTTAGTTGTTTCTGCTGTTAATAGTCCCCAAGTAATGTGGTTTCTGTTATTTTAACAGTTCTTTTGATTTTGCCAGTCCACAACGTTTCCGGATGATCTTTGCCAAGACACTCAGGCTTCATTATTTATGTTTGAGTTACATGTGATATCCGTTTTAGTTGTTTCTGCTGTTAATAGTCCCCAAGTAAAGTTTCTGTTATTTATACAGTTCTATCGATTGTTATGACGACAACGTTAAAAAAGGATGATCTTTGCCAAGACACTCAGGCCATTATTTTATCTTTGAGTTACATGTGATATCCGTTTTATGTTGTTTATGCTGTTAATAGTCCCCAAGAATCGTTTCTGTTATTTTGTACAGTTCTTTGTGATTGTGTAGCCCAGTGACGTTAAAAAAGGATGATCTTTGCCAAGACACAGGTTTATTTCTCTTTGAGTTACATGTGATCCGTTTTAGTTTTTTGCTGTTAATAGTCCCCAAGTAATGTCGTTTCTGTTTTTGATACAGTTCTTTGTGATTGGTAGCGCCAGTCTACAACGTTCAAAGAAGGATGATCTTTGCCAAGATATATTTTCTCTTTATATGTGATATCCATTTTAGTTGTTATATGTTATATATATATATATCTGTTATTTGATACAGTTCTTTAGATAGATAGTCCACAATGTTCAAAGAAGGATGATCTTTGCCAAGACACTCAGGTTTCATTATTTTCTCTTTGAGTTAGATGTGATATCCGTTTTAGTTGTTTCTGCTGTTATAGTCCCCAAGTAATGTCGTTTCTGTTATTTTACAGTTCTTTGTGATTGTGTAGCGCCAGTCCACAATGTTTAGATGATCTTGCCAAGACCTCAGGTTTCATTTTTTTCTTTGAGTTACATTGATATCCATTTTAGTTGTTTCTGCTTTAATAGTCCCCAAGTAATGTGGTTTCTGTTATTTGGTACAGTTCTTTTGATTTTCGCCAGTCCACAACGTTAAAAAAGGATGATCTTTGCCAAGGCACTAAGGCTTCATTATTTTTTTTTGAGTTACATGTGATATATTTTCCGATTTGTTTTTTTTAATTCCCCAAGTAATGTCGTTTCTGTTATTTGATACAGTTCTTTGTGATTGTGTAGCGATCCACAACGTTAAAAACTAATTTTGCCAACCATGGATTATTTAGTTGTTGTGATATCCTTTTTATTGTTTATATGTTATATATAATGTATTTATATATTTATATCTTTGTATATATATTAAAACGTTCAAAGAAGGATGATCTTTGCCAAGACACTCAGGCTTCATTATTTTCTTTTAATGATATCCATTTTAGTTGTTTCTGCTGTTAAAAAATATATTTATACTTGTGCGCCACAATAGGATGATCTTTATAAGACACGTTTCATTATTTTTCTTTGAGTTATGTGATATCCGTTTTGGTTGTTTCTGCTGTTAATAGTCCCCTTGTGGTTTCTGTTATTTAGTACAGATCTTTGTTTGTGATTGTGTAGCGCCAGTCCACAATGTTCAAAGAAGGATGATTTTACCCTAAACTTATTCAGGGAAAACTGGAAAAAACTGGGAAAAATTAGTAATGATCTTCATATTGTTCAATGTGGAATATTTCGATATGGCATTCATTGATTTGTTAATGCTACTTGAGTTACGTTGCTTCAATCCTGGACATTTTGGGATTACATCTGTTCTTCATCTCTAATGATAATGGTAATATTATCCGTTTCTTTTAATAAAAACATTTGGCATTCGTTGAAAAAAAACCAGTATTGTTTTCGGTCAAATTTCTATATCTTTTATTAATATATATTTATATATATATATATATATTTTTAAAAAGAAACTCGGGTTGTATTCAAGATATATATATCTGAACGAATTTATCAATGATTTTTATTTTGAACAAAACAGAATAAAACAGACGATCTTATGTTAAATTTTGGTTTGTCAAAATTCAGGTATGGGAGAAACTACGCTTATTCTATGTTTAATTTCCTTATCTCCTATTAAAGTTTTTTTTAATAGTCTATCGATTGTTATGACGAAAATTATGATTCACGCCAATGGGTACATTTTATTTGAATGACGTCCGGATATGTTGTATATAATTACCGAATAACTTATTACCTGGTCAGGTGGTTAAGTTAACAGGTTTGTTCGGTTTGACATTTTTTACTTTTCAAAACCCGGAAGTTGCATCCTTTCTTAGGTAAAACAAAAATTATATATATATATATATATATATATATATATAGATAGATAGATAGATAGATAGAAATGATTATTAGTGGATATCATACCGGTGTCCACCTTCCTTTTAGGTTTTTATCTTCTTTCTTCTGTTAACCCTCTCTTAGAGCTTTCAGACATTCCCTCTCACATTTGTTTCCCATCCCACATACACATACTAAAAATTTTATTTTTATACTCGGAGTTATTTTTTCACTTTTTTAATTCGCGTGGTCAATTGGACATTACGATTCAATGTAATCAAACCATGGAATATTAGTGTTTGAGCTGTTTTTATTATATATATATATTTATATATATATAATCCACGTCTCGTATACACACACACACACACACACATATGATATATATATATATATATATATATATATATATATATATATATATATATATATGTTGAATTTCGTCCGTTGTGACTATATATATATATATATATATATATATATATATATATATATATATATATTTTAAAATGAAGAGGGTGCCGCAAACGTTTTTTGGTTGTAATGTGGATTTATTGAGAAAAAATATTATACTTTGTTTTACATAATTTCACGACACGTGTTTCTTCTGGTCTTTCAACTGTCTTCAGGTGAAAGTGGAGACATATTATTAAAAATAATTAATTTTTCTTCATGTTCAATGTGGAATATTCTCGATATGAGACATTTTGTTTAAACAGCAATCCGAATCTTTTTAATATATCCTCTTTTTAATATACATACATACTCTTCTTTTTAATATGAAAATCTCGTTGGAACCACTACAACATATTTCCTTTATATATATATATATATATATATATATATATATATATATATATATATATATATATTCATAAAAAAAGAAAGTCCAAGATATATAATTTTTGTTATCGATATTTTATTTTTACAAAACAGAAAAAAAACAGACGACATGCGTTAAATGGATGTCAAAATTCAGATCAGTTAATTTATACATATATATTTTTAATATATTTTCTGTTTATACATTATTTTTATGGGTACAACTTATTTGAGTAAATGCTCTGTGTGTAATTAAAAAGTATTAATTAGTTTCTCCGCCCTAGATGTTCGAGTAAATTCGTAGAAAATCCAGTTCTCCAAATGGTGTAAAACAAAAATTGTCTATTTGTTAGATGGCTTTGAATCGTTGTATTTTTAGAAATGATTATAGATATCTTTGGAATGGTTTTTATAAAACTATTGGACTCTACTTTGAACTCACACATACTTAATAGTTCTGCTCTCGGAATGGTGTGTGACATCACGAGTGGCGCGATTTTGCTTCCGGGTCTCGTATATGAGTTTGTCGTTCGCCACAATTTTTATGCAGCAAGGGCGGACTATCATTGTTGTTTCGTCCGTTGTTGTTTGATTTATTGAAATTGTCTGGTTTTGATAACTTTATGTAAGCGAAAGTTAGATTGGTTTAAACATGTATATATGGTGGTTTCCTCTTTCAACGATAATGTGATTCTTATCAGACAATATGAAAGGAACTTATTTAAAATAAACAGACAAAACTTGTCTATATTATTTAATGAATCATGCATTAATCCTCTATTTTATATATATATATATATATATATATTTATATATATAAATGAATAAATTCATTGAGTTTATAATTTTTCAGTTGTTTATATCGGACTCAATTTATTCCTCAAATCCTCCTACTTATTATGTATTTATTGTTGCTTGATCCGGCTTCTAATGCTCCAGTTGGCGCGGCTTGGTGATAGTAGTCGTGGCTCCAGGAGGCACAGTCTTATGGTTATATATTGAACTCAGGAGTAGTTCTGCCACGGAATATGTGAGTGAGTGGCGCTATGTGGGTCTGATATGATTCTCTTCGGTGTCGAGGCCCGGTTGGTACAGTTGGTATGTTGTCTGCTTGACAACCCAGCTGTCAGGGTTTCGATATCTGGTGGTGGATGCGCACTGCTGATGAGTCCCAATTATAGGACGAAACGGCCGTCCAGTGCTTCCTCTATTTTTCAGTTGAGATTTATATCGGACTCAATGAATTTATTCATTTATATGTTTATCAAATCCTCCTACTTATTTTTTTTATTTATATATATATATATATATATATATATATATATATATATATATATAACAATAATTGTATCTGATTCTTTTATTTGTCCTCTACGTTTTCTCATGTCGTTTCCCTCTGATGTATTTCGTCTTCACAAACATTTTGCTTTTTATTGGCTTAATCACCTTAATTAAGATGAAGTGATTAAAATAAAAAATAAAGAAACGCATTGCCAATGAAAAAGAACTGGATTGTCAGTAGTCAGGAATTAATGCAACAATTACTGATATTATAGGACTTATATGTATAATGTAAATGCATTGCTAATTATTTTACAATCATTTATTAAGGTGACAGGTGCCTTATTTTACGAGGCAAACTGTTAGGGCCGAATCTATCAGGTTAGCAATTTTTGGCAAGAAATTAGTTTGCTAAACATCATTTTAGAGTAAATAGTTGCGTTTTACTACGCAGTCAAAAACCCAACTCACCTCTCCCACCGTTGGCTCTTACTCTCCACCCCTGTGTACAAACTGCCTCTAGCAAAGCAAGATTTACCATCCCATGGGAAGTAGGTGAATGGTTGTTGTATTTTCTTTTTACATTTTTTACTTCTCGAATTGGGTCTATTCATGAAGTTAACAAAGCGTGAATTCTGAGAAAAGTCTTTTTTGAATGACGTCAAAGCCTAATAAATGAATTCGTATCAACGAATAACGGTGAGTAAGCAAATATTGTTACCTTTTTAGATAGGTAGTATTTGTATCTATAGATAAAGAAAACAATGGAAATATCTGCCTCTCGTTTTAAGATCACATGGGCCGGACAAGTGAGAACCATTAAAATCTCTATCTAGCAATTATTTTGTGAATGTGGACAGGAATCAATCTCTTTTCTCTCTCTCTCTCTCTCTCTCTCTTCATATATATATATATATATATATATATATATATGTGTGTGTGTGTGTGTCTGTGTCTGTGTGTGGTCTAAAAGAAGATTTCTTTCTTTCTTAAATATTCTTTTTAAATCTAAGTTTGATTCTATCTATCTATCTATCTATCTATCTATCTATCTATCTATCTATCTATCTATCTCACTCAATTCATTATCTATGTATCTATCTATCTGTGTATCTCACTCTTTTCATATCTATCTCACTCTGTTCATTTCTGTCTGTCTATCTATCTATCTATCTATCTATCTATCTATCTATCTATCTATCTATCTATCTGTGTGTGTATTTGTTTGAAGTAAAGTTTTCACCCCTCCTAAATATACTTATTATTCTGTAAATGGTGAGAACTACCCTTTCCTTACAACTAGACATATTAATTTAAATCTATTCGTAGTTATTTAAGAAAATAGTCCTTATATAAAATAGAAAAATAAAATATAAATACAAAAATACACGGTTTATATATACTTGGACTGAAAATTGCGTTTAATCAATTGGGTGATGTGACTGGGTGTTGACCTCAGTGTAAACATGTACACACACACACATCTATATATAATTATATCTATAAATTAGAAGCTGTTTGTCTGTCTGTGTGTGTCATTCTGTGTGTGTGTGTATGCTATTTACGCACATCCACATTTCTTGATCGATTTCCATGAAATACGCATATTGCAAATTTAACAAATTACGATCAAGACCAACTTTATAGTTTTTCGGACATAACTCCCTGGTTTTTCATCTGATGCTTTCCAAATTGGCCATGTGAATTATATAAGACACACAAATTGCGTAAATGTTTGGTTTAGACTATTTCAGTTAAGTGGATGTCAACAACGACAACTAGGTCCAAAATAGCCAATAGTTTCTTTATATGATTCCATCCTAAGTTGGCATTTGAAGTAAAGAATTATTGAAACGTTAAAAGGGAAGAACCTCTTATTAACCATATCTTTACAGTAAACGAAGTGGGGGGGTTAAGCGTTTGCACTTGCAGTTGAATCAAGCTCTGACGCTTCAACCCTGTTTTTGTTTGATCATTAGATTTGTGAATAAAAATAAAAGATGATGGATGGGGACGTAGCTTAGTATACCAACGGATGATGCGTGCAAGTACTGGACGCAGGCAGACATTTCTGGACAGGGGGTGTGGGTATACAGAGAGTGCGCTTAAACAATTGCAGCCATGTACACCCGAGCAACGCCGGGTACCTCGGTATATATATATATATATATATATATATATATATATATATATATATATATATATATATATATATATATATAGTTGATTGATTTGTTTTACGGTTTAGCAAACCTTTTGCAGTTTTTGGGTGATAATAATGATTTAGTGATGCAAATCCTATTAATTAACCCACAGCTAGAGGGAGAAGAGATGGATTCATGCCTTTTCCAAGGGTAATTGCGTGTAAGTGAATATGACGAACTCGACTGGACTTCGAACTCGGCTCTTTGATTTCCAATTTCGAGCCATTATCAATTGCAACACCAGCACATCCAAACTTACAGCACGTGATATTCCCAAACGGCCACACGTATTAACTTTTTTAAATTGTTTAACTTCGATAATCGTAGAAGAACCGGTTGTTTCAAAGTGCAAGGTTAGCAGCAGGCGGTTGATGCCAAGTTCTCCTTAAATACTATTTTTTCGCTTTTGAACCGATTCGGTAAGCGCATCAATCTCCATGTTGATACCGTAAAACAAAACTAGAATAGTAATGCAGGTAAAATCTGCACCATGTTTTGAGAATGGCACTAACCAACATAAAAAAAGGAGAAGATGATGAGATACTATCAGCATGAGACGATTTCAGATTATCGAACTACTAAATGAAATATACGACAACGGTGAAATACCGGAAGATCACAATAGATATATCTACATAAGGGAAAATATACTAATGCAAACGAAAGCGGACAATCAGTTTTATAAGTGACAACATGTAACATTGTATGTGCGTAGTAGAGACGAATAAGTTACTTTTAAGGATGATGAGAGAAAATATGCTAACCAGAAGGTGGCTGGCGTGTTGTGGAAAATTTGCCGTACTTCTAAAATATTAGTTTGGCCAGAAAGTCTCGACTCACTTAGGAAGCGGAAAGAAAACAACAAAAGGCTAGGTTAGCCAGAACGTCGTTACTCATTTGACTACCAGTCTCCGTACGCCGCAGTTGTTTACTGCGCCTGCGCAGTTTATTGCTTTTTGGGGTGTAAGGCCCCAACTGACAAAAATGAGTTTGGGAGAAAGTCGAATTTTGATTCTGTATTGTAACAAACGAAGACTTTCTACAAGAGATGCTATGGAAAAGGAAAGTTGCAATACTGAAGAAGGCACAGTCAGTTAGTCGAAGGTCCCGAGGAGGTATAGACATTTCAACTCCGGGGATCTTACTCTTGACGATCAACCACGATCCGGCCGACCATCAACATTTGACAGGGAGTCTTTGGTGGTAGCATTGAAAGTTGAATCTATCTATCTATCTATCTATCTATCTATCTATCTATCTATCTCTGTTAATATCTGTCTACATATCTATCCAACCCTGCTCATATCCATCTATCTGCCTTAGTTTGTTCGTATCTATCTATCTATCTCTCCATCTCTCTCTCTCTCTATATATATATATATATATATATATATAATATTTGTCTATTTTTCTATCTATCTATCTATCTATCTATCTATCTATCTATCTATATATATATATATATATATATATATATATATGTATATATTAAGACATTTTTATGTTCATACATTTTTTATATATATATATATATATGTATATATTAAGACATTTTATGTTTATACATTCTTTTTATATATATATATATATTAAGACATTTTTATCTTTATACATTGTTTGTTTATATATATATATATATATATATATATATATTAAGACATTTTCATGTTTATATTCATTATATATATATATATATATGTGTGTGTGTGTGTGTGTGTGTGTGTGTGTGTGTGTGAAATATATAGAAAATAGGAAAGAAATGGTTAGGTAAATAATCCAAAAGTTCTTTAGTATTTTAGTTATTGTTTTAAAAATAGTGCTCGATACAAAAGTAGAGCATAAATATAATTATTTATTTAAAAATATGATTCCAAATCGCTACATAAGAGGTCTCATGTTTTCAAAACAAGAGCCGAAAACTGTATTCGGCTCTTGTTTTGAAATATGAGACCTCTTATGTCGCGAGTTGGAATCATATTTTTTAAATATATATATATATATATATATATATATATATATATATATATATATATATATATATATATATATATGTTTAAACATACATTTTATGTTTAAACATTCTTTATATAGATATATATATATATATAAGACATTTTTATGTTTATACATTCTTTATATATATATATATATTAAGACATTTTTTATGTTTATACATTCTTTATATATATATATATATTAAGACATTTTATGTTTTATACATTCTTTATATATATATATATATTAAGACATTTTATGTTTATACATTTTTTATATATATATAGAGAGAGAGAGATAGATAGATAGATAAAGACATTTTTATGTTTATACATTCTTTTTATATATATATATATATATATATCTGTTAATATCTGTTAATATCTGTCTATATATCTATCTAATCTTGCTCATATCTGTCTTTGTTCTCTCTCTCTCTCTCTCTCTCTCTCTCTCTCTCTCTCTCTCTCTCGATCTATCTGTTTATTTCTTTTGTATCTGACCGTAAGTAGGCGCTATTGTACTAAGCGTCCACTGGCGTACACATTTAGGAAAGAAAGAAAAAAAGAAAAGAAAAGAAAAGAAAGAAAGAAAAAAAGAAAGAAAGAAAGAAAGAAAGAAAGTAAGAAAAGAAAGAAAAAAGAAAAGAAAGAAAGACTCTCTTTTGTCTATTAAACTTGTTTACGACGTCGTGCCTGATATTTTGCTTACGCCTGACAATAATTGATACTATTTGATTGATCGTTAAGTAACTAAATTCTAAAACAACTGCACGTAATGGTCATTGATGAATCGGAATTACACTTTGTTGAAAAAGTAATAGGAATCCCAAGATACCCTTTCTTTTTCTTTTTTATCCCTTCTACTCTGTAATGTGTCATCTTTATTATTCAAAATCTCGCCACCATTAGGTTACTTATATTCATGTGACATGTATGAAAAACTAATAAAGCAAAGAGGCGTGTTCTATTAATAGATTTATTACTGAAGAAACGAAGGTTGTCAGTTCAGCTCGAAAAGCAAACAACAGTTAATATTAACGGGAAAAAAATGCCTACATAGGGCAATGGTATTTTAGTTCCGTTCCGTTATTGATTCATTGGTTTTTACGGATTATCAACCCTTTTCAGGTTATTTGAAGTCAGAAAATACTTTTAGATTGTAAGAATTATTTTTTGTTTTTTGAATGATTTAGCGATACAAGTCTTACTATTTAACCTATAGTGGGGAGAGAAGTGGCATATCTATACTTAATCGGAATTTCATAAACAAACAAGAAACTATAACATGGATATAAAGTGGGGGATGAATTCTATATTGCAATCAATTTATAAATTGATCCCTCACTTTGTGGCCACGGTAGTTTCTATACATTTCTATTCCAGAGAATATAAATAAATCTAAAAGACATGCCAGCAAGAAATTATAGCATGAATATAAAGTGAGGGATCAATTCTATATTCCAGTCAACATATAAATTGATCCCCCATCTTATGACCATTGTAGTTTCTATACATTTATATTCCAGAGAATGTAAATAAATAAACAAGACATGCCTGTATAGCCAATCAATATTTCATTGATTTCCTACGGCTTATCAACAAACAAGAAATTATAATGTGGATATAAAGTGGGGGATCAATTCTACATTACAACCTATATATAAACTGATCCCTTACTTTGTGTCCAGGGTAATTTCTATACATTTCTCTTCCAGAGAATGTAAATAATTCGAAAAGACATGCCTGTGTAGCTAATCAGTATTTCATTGGTTGATTGTCTCGTTTTCTACGGCTTATCAACCATTTTCAGATTATTTAAAGGCAGAAAATATTTTAAGATTGTAAGACATATTTTTAGATAATAATGGCTCGTGATACAAGTCTTACTAATTAACCCATAACTGGGGGAGAAGAGGTGAATTCATATCTTTCCCAAGTCTATTTGCGCGTAAGTGAATATAACGAACACAACGGAGATTGGAACTCAGCTTTCCGATTAATAATTCCATTATCAGTTGCACCACCCGCTTACAGCACCTGGTATTACCAAGCGGTCACCCATCTAACTACACGGCAGGCTTGACGTTGCTTAACTTCGGTGATTGTACGGAAAACAGTGTTTCAACGTGATGTGGTCGTAAACTTCATACACTTACTTCCGCTTTTCAAATAAATCTGTAAAGTCATTTTCAGGGATCGCCATCAGCTGCTTCACGTTCTCCTTGATCTCACCCAACGCCTGTAATCTGCCTTTCAATACCGGATTTTGTTTTGGGCAACGTTACAGGAAAATAAATAGCCAAGTGGATTGGTTCTTAAATTTGGTGATATAATAATTGTGAGTTCAATCGATGGGGCAGGCAGTGTCTACTTGTACTCAGTGGAAATTGAACAAGCAATAACTGAGTAGTACTCAGTACTTACTATAAAAGAAATAGATGAGATATTCCTAGATGTCAGCGTAATAAGAACAATCTCCCTCAGGTAGATTAAATAAAGGGTTCTGTTTGAAATACCTTGTAGGTTACTCGGCTCAACCAGCACCTGATGAAGTCTGGTGGGAACAACTGGCCGAAACGTTGAGGTAACTTCCACAAAGATGAGGACAATATTCCGCGTGTAATTCAGGGAGTTAAATTTTTTTCCAATACCTTACGCGAAGCCCGTCCTGGGTATGACGATAAACTACATCCGCGTCATGAGTAAGACGACAAACTAGGTCCAATAGCAAGGACTCTGTTCAGGAGGTTTTAAGGAGCGTGAAACTACCTCTTAATTGCTGGTGTTCCCAGGTCCACCCTAACCTGCGGTAGTAGTACCTGTTTGGGAGTCAGCTATGGGCAAATAGTTAACACCGAAACTTGGGACAAAATACCATGAAAGTGTAAAAATAGGTTTTAATATAAGAAATACTTTATAAAAAATTATTACCAGCAGTACATTTTTGAAAAAAAGAAAAAAGATATTACCAGCAATATATTTAAAAAAAAAATTACCAACAATAAAAATTTTGTCGGCATTAAATAACCCATTGAGGTTGATATGCCGTAAAACAAAATAAACCAAACTTACACGAAAAATTGTTAATGCAATATTAACACACAGCACAAAAACTTACTAGAGTTGTCACAACTGAACGTGTATTCCAACGGATGCGTGCGCAGTAAGACCACTTCCGGTTGGCAAATAAATTCCAATTCACTTAAGACCTTTTTGAAATATTCAAAATGATTTGATCCCCCACTTTATAAAACGAATCAATTAATCATTTGATCCCCAGTCTAAAGGTTTATCCAATAAAAATGTTAATGACGTTTGCATCTATTAACCTCTTACGTAATTAAGAGTTTTTTTTCTTTTTTCTTTAACTTCCTCGTTCCTTGTTTGAAAATGAAACGATGTAATTATTTACTGTCTCGTGTATATTAATAGAAAAAAAATTAGCCGCTTTTAAAGTTTCAACAAAAGAAACACCCCAAAATTATTATTATTATTATTATTATTATTATTCTGTAAGTGATATCGTTTCAGACAATGGGCGATCATGTCTGTCCACAACGTCCTGCCTTTTGCTGCCAAAAATTTCAGATTAATCCTGCCTCTAATACGTCCTGTGACCGTTAAATTTTCGAAGCATTCTACTCACTGAAGCGTGGACAGACAGGTCCGCCTGCGTAGTGATTTTCTAAGCCCGGCTTAGATGTAGCACAAGGCTGAAAGTATGGGTCACCCAGTGAGGATCGAACTCACTACTCAGTCGTAATTGATTTAGCAAGACAAGCTTTTTAACCATTACACCACGTCGAGGTGCCCAAAGGTCCGTCTGCGTAACCCTGGAGCTGGGATGCTGAATCAACTAAGTGAACTCTCGCTCTCTATCTCTCTGTCACTCTGTCTCTGTCTATCTCTGTCTCTCTCTCTCTCTCTCTCTCTCTCTCAGACACTTTTAAATAAAAATGTATCCAAAGTGTATCAACAGGGTCTGCGCAGTTCAATGTCTTGGGTTACACTGCATTAATGTTCATGACGTGAGTGCAATCCCCATAAGCCCCTTGTGCCGTTTCACAAGACGTATATTTAAAGCATACAGCTCTCGAGGTCGGATAGACTTTCGCGAAAATCTAACATATTCAAATTTGTCACTCAATAATATAAAATGTACTTAAAAAGGCAACAGAGAGAATTGCGAATACCGTAGCGAAAAGGAATCACGTGTTGTTGGATTGTTAGACCCGAGTAAAAACCAATACTCTGCTGGTAGAAGGAAATAGATTCCGGACATTTATTTCAAACCGGAAGAAACTGATTGCAGATTCTTTTTCTGCCTTCGAAATGGCGCGCTTTTTATTGGAATGCTCAATTCTCTTCTAATCAAAATTCTTGCAGCATTCCCAAATCAACCTTCTCCAGCCAGATCTATCTTCAGCAACAGTTTCCCAGTCTTCAAGATTAACGCCAAGAATCTTTAGGTTACATTTAACTATATCCTCGAAAAGTTTGTTAGGCTTATGGGCGAGTCAGTTACCTTGTTCAGTGTAAAAAAATTCTTTTGGGCCATCTGTCCTCCTCCATACGTGTCAGGTGATCTTTCCAGCGCATTTGATTACGGAGAAGCGATGTATGATGACAATGTTCGCGCACTGAAGGACTTTCGGGTCTGGCGGACAACCAATTGACGTCCAAGATTGCTCTTAGGTGAAAACGCTCTGAGAATATAATTTATCTTCGATAATTAGTTCACACTGCAGAGGAATATAAAAGAGGGGTATAGAACAACTGTTTCGTAGACACTACTTTATGTTTTTATAAATACACACACACACACACACACACACACACACACACACACACACACCATATATATATATATATATATATATATATATATATATATATATATATATATAATGGACCCTCTGCCCGTCGGTTTCGACGTATGAGGATCTGACAGAATAATTGATTCAGTTATGAAATTTTATGCGATAATCTTAAGTGGCACTTAAGTCCTGCTAGTGATTTACAAAGGAGGCAACATATGGAGCAAGAGTGAAGATTGTGAGATGAGATCAAGGGTGTTATGTAGTATATTGACAGCTGACAAGTTGCTTTTCAGCTTGTCTTTGTATCTTAGCCATGGGCGTCCTACATTCCTGTAGTCCCTGATCTAACTGGCTGTACATTAGAATCTTGGGTATCCTGTCATCAGACATTCTCAAGACATTACCAGTCCATCGTAACTGAGACTGTATGAGAAAAGTCTCGATTCCTCCAATATTACACCTGTTAAACAGGTCTACGTTAGATGTCCTATCTTGAAGCTTAGCTCCACAGATTGCACGCAGACAGCATATATATATATATATATATATATATATATATATATATATTAAGAGATTTTTATGTTTATACATTCTTTTTATAGATACAAATATTTAAGTAAATGCTCTGTTAAATAAATAGTATTTATAACATTTACCGGCCTGAATGTCCGAGAAATTTTCATAAAGAATATTCGTACAGTATTTACATTAGTCGGACTATTGTCCTCATCTTTGTCGCCATATTTGTCACAACGTTTCGGCCGTGTCAGTTATCAGTTATTTCCTGCTAATTTTCCCTCTGAAAGTTCTCCACTGCCTTAACCAGGAATTGAACTCACCTTCTTTGGGTCTGGAGATAACTGATAACTGACATCCATCAAACATGGCACGTGGAATTAGAACAGTCTACCCCGGTGATCGAAATAAAGGGTTCAGTTCGAAATTCCAACCACCTGAAGAAGGCCGGAGCGTACAACGGCCGAAACGTTGTGACAAATATGGCGACAAAGATGAGGACAATAGTCCGACTAATGTAAATACTGTACATAATACCTCATCTCAGAAATATAGACAAACTCTGAAGAATATTCGTAGTGAACCAGTATCATATACGAAAACGTCATTTAGCCTGACATGCCACAGAGGATCGTTCGGCTAGCAAGGTAGAATTTACTGCCTTTAAACTTCAATCTTCCATGAATCTCTCACGTACATTTATATCTGCTCAAAGCGTATCCAAATGTAAACAAATGACGTCACACATGAAATGGACAAAGTCCGACAATTATTTTAAGACATATTTTTATATTTATACATTCTTTTTATAGATACAAATATTTAAGTAAATGTTCTTTTTTATAATAAACAGTATTTATAACATTTACTGGTCTGAATGACCGAGAAATTTTCATAGAAAATATTCTATTCGAGCCACAGAGGATCGTTCGATTAGCAAGGTCGAATTTACTGCCTTTAAACTTCAATCTTCTATGAATCTCTCGATCGGTAAAGAGTACGTCAGGCTAAATGACGGTTCCGTATATGATACAGGTTCGATTCCTGTCGAAGGACGAATACTTTCTATGAAAATCTCTCGGAAATTTAGGCCAGTAAATGTTGTTTAATACTGTTTATTATAAACAGAACATTTACTTAAATATTTGTATCTATAAAAAGAATGTATAAACATAAAAATGTCTTAAAATAATTGTCGGGCATTGTCCATTTCATAACATATATATATATATATATATATATATATATATATATATATATGAGCTGCTATATATGGTGGACTCTCCCGTCGTATTCGACGTATGAGTGTCAGCAGCTCAGTTCTTAGGAAGCGGTAGCCAGACACCTGTACATATGACTTGATTATAGCGGTGACGGCTTTGTGAAGAACCAACCACACTTTTGAAGTGTGCCGAATACAGAGACCTGGTGACTTGTTTCTTGGGGGGGCAAAAAATTTTGCAGCATTCCAAGATCAACCTTCACCAGCCAGATCTATCTTCAGCAACAGTTTTCCAGTTTTAAACATTAACGCTAAGATTCTTTAGGTTACATTTAAGTACATCCTCGAAATATTTATGGGCAGCTCGATGACCTTGTACCGGCTCACTATGAAAAAAAGTCTTCGGAGCAATCTGTCATCCTCCATAGGTGTCAGATGACCTGTCTATAAGCATATATAAATATGTAAATATATATCAATTGACTGACTTATCTTTTCTCAACAATGTCGTTGTTTAATCATACTTATTATAAAACCCAGGTTGTGTGTGTGTGTCTGTACGTTTATATATTGGATCGGATTTCCTACATTTTTCAACCGATTTCAACAAAACTTCACAGGACTACGTAAAATTACCTTGCGGTGGTTCTGACAGCGCCAAAAATTGGAAAAACACAATTGTTTTTGCACGAAATCAATTTCAAAACACGATTAAGAGTCATCGCGAGAATGAAAGGGGGACAACTCATATCGATTTATACTTATTATAAAACCCAGGTTGTTTGTGTGTGTGTGTGTGTGTGTTCGTTTATATATGGGATCGGATTTCCTACATTTTTCAACCGATTTCAACAAAACTTCACTTTTTTTTGGCTGGTAGTGTTTCTTATTGTCTTGCACACTTTTTTCTTTATTTTTACATTCAGAATGCTTTTAAAATTCCATTTACAAGACAATTGTTTATAATAAAATTCTATTCAATCGGTAGACTCATAACGATTGAAAACAATGTTTTTGTTTGAGTTTGGGTTTGACCAATTCATAAAAAAAAAAAACTAATTAAGACATGCGGGTCCGTCAACCTTAAACAATAATCTTTGTCAATTTTATTTTTCAGTCTTTATGATGGTCGATACTTGATCTATCTCTTACTGTTACATCCCCGGGCAACGCCGGGCTCTCCTGCTAGTAAGTTAATATGTGTAAGTTTGAGGAAAATAATGTCTTACCTTTTGGGGCATATTATGTGGATACGACCAATCTTGAATAGCACAACAACTCGTCTGCTTTTTCGCATGTTCTGAGAAGAGGGAGTTCGTCAACATCCGACAATGTCTAGTGAATAAAGAAAAAGGAAGTCTTTTAAATTATTTTTCACGCCTTTCATTTTCTTCAGTTTGGCATTTTTAGATGTCTATCGTCACGAAAAATAAATAAATAAATAAAGATACTCAAAATTTACAAGAACAAACTGATCGTAAAATCATTTAGTAAAAAGCTTTTCTTTCTTTTTTTTAATTATTTCGCCCCAGGGGGACAGTGCCACTAGAACACAGGGGTCAAAAATGAATGAGAAGATTGAAAATTGAGAGGATTGAGGAAAGAGCAAAAAATGAAACAGGCTTCAAGAAGACAGAAGATGGCGATTGACGTTGCATTTAAATTCTTGAAGATTGTAGATATTAGGAAAGTAAGAAATCGGAAGGAAGTTCTACGGGTTGGAAGTGCGAGAAAAGAAACTGTTAGAGTAGAAACGAAGGTTGCATCTAGCTTGTTCAACAGTAAAACGGTGAGAGCTAGAGAAAAAAAGTTCGTCCGAGCAGCTATTATGAGAATATGCGTAGAAAAGGCAGAGGAGAGCCACTTCACGCCGCTGAGAAAGTGACTGGAGACTGTATGCCTGGTCAGGATTGATTTTATTGCAGACCCATCTCTAGATTGTGTCAAGAATTACGAGATGCACAGTAGGAGCAGTATTCAATGCACGGATGAATGGTAGATTTATAAATGTGCAAGATGGATTCTGATGAGAGAAATCTTTTGGCACGGCACAGTGAACCAACCTTCCTTGCAGCAGACGATGCACTTGATTCGATAGAGTCGCCTCATTCCTGTCAGTAGAAAACGTGAGGCCAAGAAGGGGTTGAGTGTCGCTCTCCTGGAATTCAGCATCAGCCATCCTGATGGTAGGCAGAAAAATTGATTTATTTAATACTGAATTTTGTATGGAGCACCCAGTAAGGGCCGAATTCGCTAATCCGTAATAATGGTCAACCAAACTAGTCTCTTTTACTATTAACCAATTCTTCTGTCTGAATTTCTGGGATGGGTAGATAAGTTCTCCTGTCATCCGGTAAATACTCCTCCACGTTCTTTTGAACAGGAGTAGAGGTTTATCTCCTGTTTCCTTCTTAGAATTGGGTTTCTGGTTTTTTCTAAAGTTTTTAATTCTCTTTCACTCCCAGTAGCTCCCTTGCTTCAACGAAGTGATGATAACAACAAAGACGAGGATAATAGTCCGCATGCAAATAACATCAACACTTGTTGTGCTATCTAATGGCCAATGGGGCACCTAGTGTGGATCAAAATGACTACAATTAGGTAATCAGGCTCGTTAACAATTATACGATGATGAAGAGCTAATATTGAATGTTTGGTTGCTTTTACATTTCAACCCTTAGATTTTCTAATTTCGAATTTTGTATGAGGTACCCAATGAGGATCAAACCTTTGTCTCGGTAGCAATGTTTAGTTTAGTTGATTGATTGTCAACACGTCAGATTTTGTTTGGTTGTTTTGCGTCGAATTTTGTACAGGGCACTCAGTGAGAATCGAACTCACTACTCGGTAGCCTCGTTAACAATTACCCCTACACACACACACACACACACACACACACACACACACACACACACACAAAACAAACACAACACCCTGGTTTGTTTCGTTTGGCACAGCGGTCAGTCATCTGATCAGATTCACCGCTTGAAACTTAGAGCTGTCATCAATCAGCTTCATGGCGTCACTTCGGCTCTTGTTCACGGATCGAATATTTCGTTATCCGTTTTCTGTTGGTCTTGCAAATGATCATTGATCAAATAAGCCAGTGCTTTCAATGTTAAGCCATATTACATGCCATCTAAGTGATTTCAATTTGAAACGACAGAGTACGGTCAAATTGTTTAGCATTTTAATAAAGAACATCAATGCATTCAAAATAAGAAGCAAATTTGTTCAGCGCTCAGTTAAAAAATGAAGATTTGATCCTATTTCTGCGTTCAAATATATATATATATATATATATATATATATATATATATATATATATATATATATAAATATATATATATATATATATATATATATATATATGAGTTGGGATCAAATACAGATCAAATATGGATCGGAATTTGACAGAACGACGAGATAAAGAACAAATAAGAAACGTTTATTAATCTAACGTGATTCACTTTTATTAAAGCTTCATCAGAGAATGAGATAGATAGATAGATAGATAGATAGATAGATAGATAGATAGATAGATAGATAGATAACAAACATCGATCAAATACGGATCGGAATCTGACAGAATGATAAGATAAAGGTCAAATAGGAAATGTTTATCAACCTAACATGTTTCACTTTTATTAAAGCTTCGTCAGAGAATGAGATATGGAGAAAAACAGAAAGAAATTCTGGTATTTTTACTTTAGTGTTGTTTGATTTACATTGGTTAGTCAGGTTTCACATGCATTCGACTTGTTAAACAAATGTTAGTGTAATTTGTGTTGCTCCGAATTCAAGGAGAGACAACGCGTCCTTTCAAAGTTCCAAGAAATGTTAGATTGATAAACATTTGCTATTCGTTCTCTACCTTATTATTCTGTCGGATTCCTGTACATATTTGATCTGTATGATCCCAACACACACACACACACACACACACACACACATACACATATACATATATATATATATATATATATATATATATACTTTTCTTTTTTCCTTTTCTAATAGTTGGAGTTGCTCAGTTTGGTAGCTACAATTCGTTTTAAATAGATCGTTTAATCTACCCGTTTGAATTGTTTAAACTAGTCATTCATATATAGTTATATATAAATAATTTTTAAAAGATTTAAAAAAAAATCCTATTTCTTTTAGAAATCTTATTTCTTTTAGAAATCCGGCTCGGATTGAGGAATCGGAGAGCCGAGTTCGAATTCCAGTCGAATCCATTACATTCACTTACGTGCTAATTTCCTTGGAAAATATATGAATCCTCTTCTTATCAACCCCTCCCCTCCAAGCTATGGGTAAATAGCAGGACAGAACCGGGTTCTATAGCGTTGGATGCCAACTGGTCTACCGCAGAAAGAAATGACAATCTACTGCGGGGAAAATATCTGCCTCGTCAGTCATGTATCGAAAGATACATGATCGCCTAAGCGTGTATCACGCATGGCACATAACTGATTATCTGGCCAGGGCCAACAATTTTAAACAATGTTTTTATATTTGTGACATTGCAGTACATTTAAACCTAATCGTAAAACCGTAAATATTGCTTTATGTAAGTGTATAATCATTCTAGTTTGTCTATGTGTATTCGTGTGTGTATGTTTTTTTTTTAAGCATTACGCCCCGAGCAAGGCGTGAAGCCACTAGGATGCAGGGGGTTACAGAAGATTTGGAGCGAGAGCAGATAGGAGTGATAGAAGAAAGGATGAGGAGAAGGATAGTGGGTAGATCAAGGTAACAATTGACATTACATTTGAATAGTTGGAGATTATAGCTCTCAGGGAAACAATAATTGGGAAGGGTGTTCCACAGGCGAGAGGTGCGAGGTATGAAGCTATTGGAGTAGAAGAGACGGCTATGCGCATGTGTGTGTGTGCGCACGCGCGCGCGTGTGTGTGTGTAGTAATGTTTGGTGGATTTGGCATGATGATTTGGGAACATTGCCAAGCAAGCATCCTGAAAAATTGTGTCAAACTGAAATACAGATTCTGTGATGAATATCTAAATTGACCGTCTTGCCTCAGGCGAGCACCAACTTAACAGAAAACGTGGCATGTCAGAGTTGGTCAATATCCGCACTTGAAAATCTGTGACTTTTACGGGAAGGAAACTGCGGGAAATTGGTATGAACACCACCCAGCAGTTATAAGTTGTACGGTCGAGAAAACATAAAGTGTGTTTCCCAAGTATTTTTATTACATTTCAGGAAGACTTAAAACTAAAATACAAAAGAGACAAAAATAGACGTTGAGCGATAGAAAACCCATCAGGTATAATTGGTGACTCCTTTTCGGTCAAGGTTCACCAACCTTACCTATTCCATGAGTCAGTATTTTGCACATGACTTCAGATGTGTCATTTCTTGCTACGCCATTAATTGTTTCAAAAGTACTACTACTAGTAATAATAATTAGTATTATAATAATAAAAAATTAACCATCTTTTATTATGTTACCCAGTATTAATATCCACAGAATATAAAACTTAGCATGATAGAGTGGGCCAATATCTGTACTGGGAAATCTGCAACTCTTAAGAGAAGGAAACTACTAGAAACTGGTATGAACACCACCCAGACCCCGTTACACACACAGGACGGGTAAAATTTTTATGGGACATTACAGCAAACACAGACAGAACAATCAAAAGTACACGACAGACATCGAGATCAAAAACATAATGTGCTTTAAGACATTTTTTTATGTTTATATGTTCTTTTTATAGATACAAATATTTAAGTAAATGTTCTGTTTATAATAAACAGTATTAACGACATATACCGGCCTAAATGTTCTAGAAGTTTTCATAGAAAATATTCGTCCTCCGACTATTATTAGCCTGCCGTGCTTTTACCGAGTGAGCCACAGAGGAGAGTTTCGGTTAGCAAGGTCGATTTTACTGTTTTTAAACTACAATTCTCCATGATTTTCTCTCGTACATTCATATCTGCTCGATGCGGAACCAAACGTAAACAAATGACGTCACACATTATGAAATGGACAAAGTCCGACAATTATTTTAAGACATTTTTTGTATGTTCATACGTTCTTTTTATAGATACAAATATTTAAGTAAATACTCTGTTTATAATAAACAGTACTAACGGCATTTACAGGCCTGAATGTCCGAGAAATGTTCATAGAAAATATGCGTCCTCCGACAGGAATCGAACCTGTATCCTATAGGGAACTATTGTTAGCCTGACGTGCTTTACCGGGTGAGCCACAGAGTTTCGGTTAGCAAGGTCGATTTTACTGTTTTTAAACTACAATTCTACATGATTTTCTCTCGTATATTCATATCCGCTCGATGCGTATCCAAATGTAAACAAATGATGTCACACATTATGAAATGTACGGTTCCTAAGAACTGAGCTACTGACACTCATACGTCGAATACGACGGGAGAGTCCACCATATATAGCAGCTCATATATATATATATATATATATGTGTGTGTGTGTGTGTGTGTGTGTGTGTGTGTGTGTTGTGAAATGGACAAAGTCCGACAATTATTTTAAGACATTTTTTGTATGTTTATACGTTCTTTTTATAGATACAAATATTTAAGTAAATGCTCTGTAAATAAAGTAAATAAACAGTATTAACAACATTTATAAAAAGAACGTATAACCATAAAAAAAATGTCTTAAAATAATTGTCGGACTTTGTCCATTTCATAATGTGCTTTCTCAATTGTTTGTAATTCTTTAAGACATGAACTACTAGGAATCCCACCAATAAGTCTATCGGAACCTTTTTTTTCAAATCAGTCCGAGGGCTTCAACTACAACTGGAATGATTGTTGCCCTCATGCGTCAGATTTTTTAGATTTCCACTTCAAGATGCTTGTATTTTGATAGATTTTTGAGGATCTTCAAAGATGCATTACAATCTGCAGGGACTGCCATTGTCAATAAGAAAACACCTTCTGTTTCTGTGGTCTTTGATCACGATGTCTGGACGATTAACTTCGATTGCTCTGTCTGTGAAATTTCCACTTCAACATCTTTGCATTTTGATAGTTTGAGAGATCTTCAAAGATACATTAGAATCTGCAGGGACTGCCATACCAATAAGAAAACATAATATTTTTTTTTCTTTTTTTTGTGATCACTGTCGGTGCGATTAGCTTTGATTGATCTGAGTGTGTATGTTGTAAATCCCATAAAATTCCTACAAGTTCAATGTTTGTAACGGGGTCTGGTGTTCATAACAATTTCTAGTAGCCTTCTTTCTGTAAAAATTACCTCATTTCCTCCCGGATCCCAACCAGAGACCTAAGGTCAGAAATGGTATCATGACATTTTCCACTGAGCATTTTTTGAGGAAAAAGAAGAAAAAAAACAACTAAGATCACACATATTGGGTTGGTGCATAATTATCAGGCGTTTTTGTAAGTGAGTTATTTGTTAATAAAAATTGCTGTTTTGTTTGTTTTTTTTTAAATAAAAATATTTATTTTATTTTCAGGTTATAAAAATGAAGTTTATTTTCTGGGATATAAAAAATAAGCGTGTATAATTAATATTAATGGTAACGAATAGAGGGGAAAATGAATTTCAAGAAAGCTAGAGTCCAATAACATTCAGACCCAGTAAGCATTCCCTCTGTTTACAAAGGGAAGGCCCACGGGATCTGATATTCAAGGACTCTAGAAACTTGAGGCGATATGAGGAGTGGGACCTGGATAAAATCGAGAAACGGTCCACACTAAAATCAAAAACACAATTCCTGCTATTTATTGCAATAGAAGAGCCAGAATTATTAATTACTTGGCTCTTCCTGGCATCCGGATTCAAAATCCTGTGGGGTAAGTGTTGCTTTATTCACAGATCCAAACGTTGGGACGTCCTCCCTATGTAGTCGAGCCTATAGAATCGTCAATGTTTGTCTACTCACCCCCGTTAAAAATAGACTCTTCTATAAGAATTAGCTTTGACCAATCAACACCACACATTGTGAAACTCGGCTTGTTATTGGTCGAGACGACCCTAGAATATGTATCCATGGTCAAAAATCTGTTTTCCCGCCAGGTCGTTAGAGCCTACTTTGGTTTCCCAAAAACAAATAAAAGGACGAATTTCAGTCCAATTCACCAGTCAGATCTTCATATTTCTAGAGAGATGCCAAACTGACCCACGCAAGTCAAAACTCTGACCAACCAGGACTTTACCGTGCAAAATATCTGACTCAACAATCCACAAGCACACTCTATCTCTATCAGGAACGCTATCCAAACATCACTTACGATACTTTAAAAAGTGACATTTTTTTTCTCATTACTTAATAAGTATTAGTAAAAAAACAATCAAATTCTCCCACAACTAAAGGTACGAAACTCCTACCAATTATACAAACAAACTTACGTACGCACACTAATAACTGAACTAACACAAAGGACAATTTAGTACGGAACTGGACACTTAGTTTAACTTTATGAACAAATCTGAATAGCAATTGCAAACACCTTCAAACATTCACAATAATATTCTACACAGCCAAATACACCTATTTTCATTTATCCATTTAAGTTCAACTCAATTGTATTCTCAAATTGTATATTAATTGTACATAAATGCATGTTGTTTTATTGAAATCTCATAATCGGTGTTTCTTACTCAATTGCCTTGTGATTGATTCGTTTTTGAATATCTATATTCTATATTGTTACGGATTAATATGGTGAACATGCCCGTAAACAAACCATCTTAATATAAAAACCTTCTAATATCAAAATTCAAACTCATAGCATTCCCAACAAGCCCACATCTACACTTATATAGATTGTATTTATAATTTTAAATTCATATTCATTTATATCATTTTATATTCATAATAAATTTGTATTTCTTTCAGGGCTGGTCTCCCAGAAATGCCTTCAATGAGTCTATTGATTGGGATCTTTTTCCAATCAATCCGAGAGCCTCAACTACAACTGTAGTTGTTGATGTCCTAATGTTCCACATTTTTGAGAGTTCTATTTCAAGGTCCTTGTGTTTTTATGGATTTTGAAGTTCTTTAAAAAATACATTACAATCTGCAGGGCCTGCCATGTTGTTTTAGAATAGTTTTCACAGTGGAGGCTTGTATTTTAACAATTTAACTTGTCCTAAAAGGGTCCGACGTACAAAACGTTAGGAACTTGAAATAATAGTTAATGACGCATCAATCTAGTTGTGGTGGTTGATACTTTAATGTCCGACATCGACTGACACACCAACTCTACTCTGAGCTCCCTTGCGACTGCTACTACTACTACTTATGTTATACCGGAACGTACCTATTTCATTGTAAATAGATTCTCCCACAGATAATAAGTAGTAGTAGTAGCAGTCGCCAGTGAAGCTCAGTGAGTTGTGTGAGTCAGTCGATGTCCCCACAACTAGATTGCTCTGTCATTAACTATTATTTCAAGTTCCTAACGTTTTGTACGTCGAACCTAATTTAGGACCAACTCAGTAAAATACAAGCCTCCACTGTGAAAACTACTTTACAACAACTTATTATCTGTGGGAGAGTCTATTTACAATAGAATAGGTATGTTCCGGTATAACACATGTCAACAAGAAAAATATCTTTTGCTTTTGCGATTTCTAATCAAGATGTCTTGTCGATTAGCTTTGATTATACTAATTATAAATATTTGGAGAACAATTAATATGTTTGTAAGAATTTTATGACACATCTGAAGTCATGTGCAAATCATTGACTCATGAAAGAGGTAAGGTTGGCCAACCCTGACAGAAAAGGTGTCACCAAGTCTGACTGATAGTTTTTTTTCTATCGCTCAACGTCTATTTTTGTTTCTTTTGTATTTTGATTTTAAGTCTAGCTGAAATATAATAAAAATGCTTGGGAAATACACTTTTTGTTTTCTCAACCGTACAACTTATAACATCTCATCTGGGTGGTGTTCATACCAATTTCCCGCAGTTTCCTTCCCGTAAAAGTTGTAGATTATCCAGTGCAAATATCAGCCCACCCAGTCATGCCGAGTTTTATATTCGGTGGACGCTTATACCGTACAACCTGATACAAGATGGTCAATAATTGTTTCTGGATATTTATCACAGAATCTGCATTTCGGGTTAACGCAATTTTCACTATAAGCACATGGTAATATCTTAGCAAGCATCGGTCCTTTACAGCAAGAATAAAACATTTTCATGTTTTAATCTTGCACTACATAACAGCTGATGGATACGGGGTTTATCTACCTCAGCTTGTTTCGGTACGGGCAGGTTATTGACCGTGAAGTGGTTTATCTTGCCATCACATCTGTATTTATTATTATTAATAAAATACTTGGGAAGCATTCTTCCTGGCATGTCAATCGTATAACTCATCACATAAATCATCATAACTTTATATATATATATATATATATATATATATATATATATATACAGGCTTTGTTTTTTTTGGGGGGGAGGGGGCGTTTATTATTTTTTTTTAACTTTTTTGTCACGTGGTTTTATGCATATTAGTTTTTAACGGTTTTATCAATAAATACTGTTTTGTCATTTCCTTTTTAACCAGCTTACACTGAAGATCCGTTTAGGTGAAACCTAGGTAGGTTTTCCTGGCTCGTTAGGATTTATTTTATCTTGGACAATCAGGCCGGTAAATGTTGTTAATACTGATTATTATAAACAGAGCATATTTGAATGTATAAATATAACGTATAAACAGAAAATATATTAAAATAACTATCGGACTTAGTCCATTTCATAATATATATATATATATATATATATATATATATATATATATATATATATATATATATGGATATTTGATTGGATACGAAAATTGGGTTTACAGAGTTGTTGTACTTGCCATCCTTTTGTATGGCTCAGAGTCGTGACTCCATACAGGTACCATATACGCCAGTTGGATGTTTTCCATAAAAAAGCTGTCTGCGTGCCATCTGTGGAGTTAACCTTCAAGATAGAACATCTAATGTAGACCTGTTTAACAAGTGTAATATTCGAGGAATTGAGACTTTTATCATACAGTCTCAGGTACAATGGACTGGTCATGTCTTGAGAATGTCTGATGACAGGATACCCAAGATCCTAATGTACAGCCAGTTAGATCAGAGCTACAGGAATGTAGGACGCCCATGGCTAAGATACAAAGACAAGCTGAAAAGCAACTTGTCAGCGGTCAATATACCATATAACACCCTTGAGCACTTAGATTTGGAGCGGGTAGAATGGAGATCAACGTGTTTTAGTGAACTCAGCAGTTTTTAATCTGCTTGTCTGAATCGTCTTTAAGAATCGAGAGCAAGATCTAAAAGGTCATCCAATCTACCAGTGATCTCATCTCCCAATCCTCAATCTTGTTCCATATGTGGCCTCCTTTGTAAATCACTAGCGGGGCTTGAATGCCACTTAAGATTATCGCACAAAATTTCATAACTGAATCAATTAAGCTGTCAGATCCTCATACGTCGAAACCGACGGGAGAGTCCATTATTATATATATATATATATATATATATATATATATATATATATATATATATATATATATATTTAAAGTTGTAGTCTCTGTCTGTTTGTTTGTTATCGAACTTCTTTTAAGGTTTTGGAGATGGACCCCCATAACCGTATATATTCTGAAATTACATTACCTGGTGGGGTACTTGGATAAGCATATTTCATTTTGATCAAAGTGGACCGCGGTGGTACAAATTCACTCCAGCTGATCTTTTCCCTTAAATATAAACTAAATTTAAATTTGAACAAATGAATGACTCCTGGGATATTAGGGTAAGTATATTTCATTTGAATCAAAGGGGTCCTCAGAGAGCACCCACCCACTGAAAAATATTTTCCCTTTCATTTAAATTAAATTTACACGTGAACAAGGGAATATCTCATATCGAAAATATAGAAGGAGAAAGTCAAAAGATGGAGATCACATCGACACAAACATTTTGATCAAAGGGAGTCCCCAGGTGTTAGGGGCATAAACCTCCACCGATTTTTTTCCTTTGATTTAAATTAAATTTAAATTTGAACAAGGGAATGAATCTTATATAAAATATGGAAGGAGAAATCCAGAAGATGGAGATCATATGTGCAAGATCAAAATGAAATAATATGGACGTCAAATTGAGCAAGAAATCACCAATCAGTGGGTAGTGCCTTACAGTGCATATTTGTTGCGACAATTTAACGGTCATATCAACTGAAATCTGCTCATTAATTCATTCAATCAAATATTTCATCAAATACATTTCAAAGGGATCGGATCAAACTGTTTTTGCACAAATCCTCCACTGAAAATTTTCCCTTTGATTTAAATTAAATTTTAATTTGAACAAGGGAATGGCTCTTATCCAAAATATAGAAGGAGAAAGCCAGAAGATGGAGGTCACCTCGGGAAGATCATTGAGTAATATTGAAATGCATCATTTTTTTCCCACAAATTATAACAATGTGTGACATGCAGCAAGGCACGGGTAATTCGGCTAGTATACGAACATAAAGAGACAAGATGAAAATCTATATTTAGCCGACGCGTTTCGTTCTCTAAGGAACTTTATCAAGGTAATGTAGGATTTATTATGCAGCACGTGTTTATATAGACAGAGGCTACGATGCCATTTCTTTATCATTTTGGTAGTCAGAAGTGATTTCTGTGGGCTATAGCGACTGAACAGTTAGGAGTGAAGCAAAAAAGAAGTTTGCGGTTTCACTTGGTATTTCCGTTCTGGTACGAATGCTTATACCCAGGGAGAGGCCGAAGTAGCTTAATACTCAACGGGAAGATTTAAAATTTCATTCCATGAGGCGCCGCTAAGAAAAGATCTGCCTGTTAACAGGCGTAGATATACTTGCAGAAAGAAATATATACAGGCATTACCTTGTGTTTAGAGTTGCCGAGAGCACAGAGCTGCAAAGCGCAACACGAGTCCGAGGAGGGGACAGAAAACAACAGATCAAGTAAAGAAGAATTACGAGGGAAGTGCTTAAAGGAATCTATTATTTGAGTGATAGATTAAGCCTATTGAAATGCTCAAAATCTGGATATCAGCAAGATCGGTAGCATTAAAGTGATTAAGTCACTTGATATAATGGGCATTGCGCTCGCCAAACTAATATATTTACAGATGAATATAGAGATAAGACCTTATCTATACTATCAGATATCCTATCTAATAAAAAACAGAAGAAGGGGCTCGCTAAAGGAAGAGAAGATAACTGGCCGAGTTTAATAGTGAAAGTCGGACGTACATATAAAACAATCCGGGGATACAAGAGACGGCTCCCTTACCATTGAAATATAGTCAGAAACGTAGATACCAAGGCGATACATGTTGTTCCTGATGACGGTCGTCTTCGAGTATAGAATCCAGAGGTTAGCAGTGAATATTTCGAAGACAGTAGGAAAGCGTTGTTCAGGTTAGCAGTGGATATTTTGGTAAAAGTAGCAGAGCATAGTTCGTCCTTCTGTTTCTCTTCGCCTGACAATCTGGACTGGACATTCGGGTAGAGTAGACAAAATGGCCGCCTTTATACACGACGGATTGAATGTTCTACGTCTTCTGATTGGTTAACCTTCTATTGGTGGACTATAAAGTGAGTCAAGTCATTTGGGCTAACTCACTAGTAGATAGATATACACAAAAAACTGCAACAAAACATGTGGACACAAGAGTTTGTTTTCGAAAGAGAAGATAACCAGAACAGAGAATTCAGTGGTAGAAATAGAATAGTTTAGATTAGCTTCACAAACAGATATCTGGAAAACGTCCCAAGAGAAACGATTCGGCACGGAAGAAATTGGTAAGAAAGGTTGAAGGTCATAGGTGTTTTTTTTTGTTTTGTTTTGTTTTTCGAACTGGTTTAGTTTTATTTTCTTTAATCATTTTGGTCATGATATAGTTTTAAGGCTGGGTCGGCAAGGAATAATAGTCACTGCCGTTCGTCTAAGGCAACGTTAGGTGGTTTGAAGTTAGCGCAGACAACAGCATAGTGTGTCCATGGGCTTGCCTACCAGAAGTGCTTGCAGGGACACCTATCCATGCGCGATATGGTACTGCAAATACCTCGATATTATGTGACAGTTGATAAGAGCGGACTCTCTAAGCGCTGCCAAAGACGTCGAGCCTCTTACTAACATTCGTGATGCAGCAACCAGAAAACTGACAATCCAGTAGAGTCGAAGCCTCCATCCTCAACATGAGTCGTAGACTCCAATCAATCATACCACCAGAAAATCATGACACCCACGCTTAAGAAAAAAACGGAACTCCTATTCTAAAGAGAAAGCAAGGGGTAAACCTTTTGTTTAAAAGGTTGGAAGGAGTATTGACCGAGTGATAAGCAGAATTGTCTACTCCTATTCGAAAAATAAATAGAGAAGAAAAAAGTAAAATAAATAAATAGATTAGTAAATAAAATCTGGGAACGTAGCCGATGTTAAAGATATATATTTAACCTGATATGCGATTCAAGTGAACGTACTCAGCTAAATAGGTAACCGTCATTCCCTGACGAATAAGCTTAACAATTAAGATTTATCTTTATAAATTGTGTTGTCACGTAGCAGAAACTAAAGGAGCGACACTTATATACATAAATATACATAAATATAGTACTAATGATAATTTGTTTTGTTTTTGTTAGTTTAGAAGATTCTTGGGTGTGTGAGAATTAACGCAGATAACCTCAAACATGAAATTCAGTAATACGTGCCCTTTTGTTGGGTAAGTAATTTTCTTTTTGACCACATTTTCCGTTGTAAGATACACGCGACGTCGCTTGGTTTGACGAGGTAAGTCGTCGTTTTCTTCGCTATAGATCCCAAAGAAACTATTCAGCTCTTCGACTATGAAAAGTTTGACTTGCTGTCTTGTTATTAATCTTCTTCAAAATGATAATTTCTCCTCTTTCTATTCATATCACACCCACCTCTTTACCCACCCCGAATAAAAAATAAAATAGAATAAAAATAAGGATCCGAGTGAGAGAGGGTCCCAACTTCGAATGCATGTATTTAGGTATAGTTACTTTCGGAAACTATCACTTGTGGGAAAATGATATAAAATCAATAAATAAAAAGAAGAAAAAACGTAAAACATTTTTTTTTGATGCTATGAGCAAAGGAGCCAGAAAGATCATCTGCGTAATTTTATTATGCCCATTAGGTGGCGCTGTTTAAGTTCTGTAAAAAACAGACTTTGCCTTCCTTTCCTCTTTTCTTCCTCTTGCTCCAAGATATAGCAAGACGCAGATGAAGACGTCCCCACTGGGAAACTCTTCTTTCTCCAGTCGACTGACGGATAAATTAATTACAACCTATTCTTTGGTCGTTCCAACTCAGCGCAAGGCTGATTTTTATCATCATCATTTAATACTATTCATCTTATACTCTCGCATATATACAATTAATAAACTAACACATTAATAAACAAAGTATTTTCTGCTATGCAGCTTCCCTTTTATACAGGGTGACCCCCAAAAAATGGGAATTTTTGAAGTGCGTATTGCCTGACATGAGCAAGTGGGAACACTGCGAGACAGTGACACTTGAGCAAGTAAACATTTCACCATTTAGAAAGATGAAATCCACAGTATCCCAGCTGAGATGTTGCAGCAGTCAATGAGGAATCTCAACAGCAGATTTCAAGAATGCATTCGTATAGGAAGACGCCATCTACAGGACGTAATTTAAAAAAAATGAAAATTCCATCATTGTTTCTTAAATGGCATATTTTAAGGTTTCAATTACTATGAATAAAATATTTTTCTTCCATCACTCTTGGTTTTATTGGATTGTTAAAAAGTCCCCGTTTTTTGGGTCACCCTATAGTAAGCGCCGTCTGGCCGGACTGAGGAACAGACGCGTGTGGGGAAACAATATTGAATGAAGAGGCAATAAAAATCTTTATCAGATATAATAAACAAAAGGATTGGTGATTATTGCATTGAGGTCATGAACGTTTGCTGAAATTTGAAATTTTGCCACGTTCAAAAATAAAAAAAAATAATCAATATCAACCAATTATGCAAGAACAACCCAACATTTTGTGATTTCGGCATTAACACAATGTCATCCTCAGTGTGTGTTTTTAAGGCACAAATGAAGATTTCATTATTTCCAAAGACAAAATTGCTATATTCGTCTGAAAGTTATAATTTTATGATTCTTATCATGACTTACTCTAACTTATTTCTAGGCCACAAAAAGAAACCTTTCCCGCCACTTTTCAACGCATAATGATCAGACGTGTTTTGCAGAACCTAACTACCGATGAAATAAGTACAACCTCGACTTAGGTTGTAACAACTCAGCGCAAAGCTGACTTACCCTCAGTCATTATAAATATTCTTAACTTTACTTAGCTTAACTTACTTCTGGACTAGAAAAGGAAACGATCATGCCCAAGAGACATTGAGAATTTTGTTTCCTCTAATTCAAATTCAAAAAGGTTTTTTGAATTTGTAAGTCTGATGAACTGGATCGTGATTACGATTCCAGTGTAAGAAATTATAACCATGGAATATTAGTGTTTGAGCATTTTATATATATATACTTACTCTGTCCTGGACATTGAGTTCTATCAGGATTCTATCCTCTTGGGAATTTATATATTGACCACTAATATTATCTATCTATCTATCTATCTATCTATCTATCTATCTATCTATCTATCTATCTCAGCCAGGTTCATATCTATCTATCTAGTTTTAATTGTATTAGTTTTTAGAATGTTGTAAATATAAAATTATTCTTGTAAATAAACAACCTAATAACTAAATAGTGTTTAATATTTTTTGTCAATTCTCAAAGACAAAATAAATGTATAAATTCACTTTCATATGTTTAGGTTTTATTACAATTTTTTAAACAGTAAACATTGCCGAGGAGTGAAAGTAGTTAAAATAAGAGCCGTCATTTTGACATTCTAGCTTATTGCGGGCACGAAGGTCCGTGTTTGCCGAATTTTTTGTTTCCTAAGCAAATCAGTGGTTCCTGCTAAACCAGTTCGAGATTTGGTCCCAAAAGAAAAAGGTTAAACAGAAGAGATAAGAAGACAAACAACCCCCCCTGCGCAAATGCGTTCGAAACGAGACTCGTTGGTCAAATATTTCGAAGTTTTGATAAGTTGTCGTCACTTAAAGAGGAAGTAGTTTTAAATTCTTTCATGATTCAAATCCTCCTTACTTCCTGACCGGGTGGGAATGTGTCTGGGGGTGGGAAGCGACAAACATGTAAGGGAAAAAAGAAATGTTTATATATCTAGTTGCGACAGGTTGAAGAACAAGTTTTCAGTATCTGCCGTTATTTCTGAGATGAGGTATTATGTACACTATTTTCAAGGACACATGGCACAGTGGATAAAGGCGTTGGTTAGATCCAGTGACAGGACCCAAACAGTATGAGTTCAATACCCGAAAAATTAGAGAGTGGAATTAACAGGAGGTAACTGATAACTGACATCCATTAAACATGGCACGTGGAACTAGAACAGTCTACCCCAGTGAGCGAAATAAAGGGTTCAGTTCGACATTCCAACCACCTGAAGAAGGCCGGAGCGTACAACGGCCGAAACGTTGTAATAAATATGGCGACAAAGATTAGGACAATAGTCCGAATAATGTAAATAGTGAAATTTCCAGTATTTTTTTTTACTTCTTTTCTTTCAAATGGAAACAAGACAACAAACTTCCAGCGGACAAAAATCCAGAGGAGAAAAAAAAATCCCATCCTCTTAGCCCAAAAGTTGACAACATCCCAGCCTCTTAGCCCAAAAGTGGATAAAATCCCAGCCTCTTAGCACAAAAGTGGACAAAATCCCAGCCTCTTAGCCCCAAAATTGGACAAAATCCCAGCCTCTTAGCCCAAATGTGGACAAAATCCCAACCTTTTAGCCCAAAAGTGGACAAAATCCCAACCTTTTAGCCCAAAAGTTGACAAAATCGCAGCCTTTTAGCCCAAAAGTGGACAAAATTCCAGCCTTTTAGCCCAAAAGTGGACAAAATTCCAGCCTTTTAGCCCAAAAGTGGACAAGATCCCAGCCTCTTAGCCCAAAAGTGGACAAAATCTCAGCCTCCTAGCACAAAAGGGGACAAAATCTCAGCCTCTAATCCCAAAAGTGGAAAAAATCCCAGTCTCGTAAATAAAAAGAAACAAATTTAACATCCTAAAGTCAATGAAGTTTTAATTCAAATTCTAATGTGAAATTGAGACAATAAGAATAATATCCAATCTATACACTTATACGGACAAGAAAGATTGATTTCTTTCGCGTATTTCACGAGTTTATAGGTCTGTTCGCTAAAGAAATTCATTGTAAATCGACCTCCCCTCTAAAAAGCGTCCCTAACAATGCTACAGTCATAGATTCGATATATTCCATAATAAGGAAATCCTAATATCCCATAAAACTCGATTTCAATTGAAGAAAGCTATAAAAAGAGACTTTTGTAAGGTTTGCGTCAAAACGTAAATACTTTAATTCCTCAGGTATAATACGCATTTTTTTGTAAAAAATAATAAGGAAAATCAGAGGTGTGTATTATGAACAGCTACAAAAATTCTTTAAAAAATGCCGTAAAATAAAATAAGGATAATCATAAAATTAAATTAGAATAATATTATTCTATGTTTAAAATAATTTTTAAAATAAGATTAGGAAACGCTGGCCATAATGAAATTGGAGAGTTACAATACTTAAAAATGCAATACTTACAGATAAAATACTTACAAATCTCTATCTATAAAAGGCAGGATGTGTGTGTGTGTGTGTGTGTGTGTGTGTGTGTGTGTGTGTGTGTGTGTGTGTGTGTAACGAATGCACGGCCGCAATTTTCGACGGATTTGCACCAAAATTTACATGCACATGCTCCAAGTTAGCGGGAAGGCCAAGACCGACTTTGCTTTCCCAACTTCCATCGATAGTGGAAATAATCGATATTTTCATGCTTCTACGGCAGTTTTCATTTTGTACTGGCCAGAGTGAGAGCCAATAGCTGGCTGCCACGAATAGGCAGGAAGATTCTATTGGCCAGCGTGAGAGCCAACAGCTGACTGACACGAATGTTAATTAGCATGCTAGCATGAAAAAAAATCGATAGCTGCATTCATCACAAGTGGGAAAAATTTAAATCTGCATGGCACTTTACTCCAATTGGCTCATTCACTTGCTTAAACACAACGTTGATTCTGATTCCACAGAATTGGGTTGGGTGTGAAAAAGTATTTGTTGTTAACATTCTTTTTCATTCGGTTTTTCCAATTACGAGTCCTTTTTTAAAAGCTGATCGTTTTGTGTTCATTTTGTTTAGTTCTTTTTTCGTAACAGATTTAATGTTTAGTATAGAGCTTAGAAAAAAATCGCAGTGTGAGATAGACAAGAAGTAAGGCATGTAGCAACATCAGCACGGAAAAGGGCACTCCTTTAAAGGCAAGGAAGGGCAAAAAGTCGAGTGATAGCGATTGCTGTATGAGTCAAGCACGGGCAACGCCGGGCCATGCTGCTAGTGTAATAATAATACAATACTTACAAATGTAAACTAAAATGAAAATTATCATAAAACTAACTTAGAATAATATTATTCTATGTTTAAAACCATTTTTAAATGAGAGTAAGAAACGCTGGCCGTAATGAAATTGGAGAGGTACAATTTATAGGGTTTGATTAACAAACAAGGGGTGCGTATTATGCGTGAGTAGAAGCATTTTCTCATACTTTCAGCAGAATTTAAAAGTGCGTATTATGGATGAAGGCGTATTACACGTGGGGAATTACGGTGAACAACTTAGCATATGCGGAATTAAGGACTCACATAGTTTGTATAGATTTTTTTGTGTCCTAGATATTATGTCGATAAATGCATTTAAAATATTTTTTATCATATCACTCCACGCAAGGCAGTAAAGCCACTAAGACACAAGGGCTTACGGAGTGTGGAAAACAAGAAAAAGAGAAACATTACAGAGCGAGAAGGATAGAAAACTCACCAAGACTGTAGATAGCGATTGACATTGCATTCAATTTTTTGAAGATCAAAGTTGACTGGAAAAAATGGAGACGGAAGAGAGATTGTTTTCTTTAATAATCTTTACAAACGATAATTTTTCTTTCTCTTTTTTATAAACTATATTATTATATACATAAAAAATACATATGTATAAAAGTCGTCCACGTGTGTAAATTAAGTTCTTTAGAACAAATTGAATTCATTTTATTCTGAGAGTCTTCATCTTCATCACCAAAATGTCCTAACTCCTTTCGCTGCCAATTGGAGAACAGCATCAACTTCGTCGAAAAGAACTTCGTCCAAATGAACTTCGTCGAAAAGAACTTCGTCCAAATGAACTTCATTCAAAAAAACTTCGTCGAAAAGAACTTCGTCCAAATAAACTTCGTTCAAAAGTACTTCGTCCAAATGAACTTCATTGAAAAGAACTTCGTCCAAATAAACTTCGTCGAAAAGAAAATACTAAAAAAATAAAAATCTCTGACGCGGAGAAAATTGAAGGAACTGGAAACTCTTATCTAATGAATTCAAACAACTTACAGTTGAGCTGGCTAGATGCAACCGTAAGTTCTATGCCAAGAGTTTCTTTTCTCTCACTTCTCGCTTGTAGAACACCCTTCCAACTCCAGGCTTTTCGGTCAACTTTGATCTTCAAAAATTTAAATGCAATGTCAATCGCCATCTACTGTCCTCCTGATTACTCTTTTCTCTTCCCGCTCATTATTAATGTTTCTGTTCGTAATTATTCCACACCCTGTAACCCCTTGAGTCTTAGTCGCTTTACTACCATGCTTGTGGAACTCTCTTTCGGCTCTATGCTTTCAAGCCAACTTTAAACTACAAAGATTTAAATGCAATGTCAATCGCTATCTAGTGTCCTCCTCATTACTCTTTTCTCTTCCCGCTCATTATTAATGTTTCTGTTCCTAATTTTCCACACCATGTAACCCATCTATCTATCTATCTATCTATCTATCTATCTATCTATCTATCTATCTATCTATCTATGTCAGTCTTTTCCCATCCTTCTTTCTTTCTTCCGGCTCCATGCTTTCCAGCCAACTTTAATCTGAAAGAATTTAAATGCAATGTCAATCGCTATCTACTGTCCTCCTGGTTACTTTTTTTCTCTTCCCGCTCATTATTAATGTTTCTGTTCCTGATTCTGCCACGCCCAATAATTCCTTGTGTCTTAGTGGTTTTACTACCTTACTTGTGGAACTCCCTTCCGGCTCCATGCTTTCCAGCCAACTTTAATCTGAAAGAATTTAAATGCAATGTCAATCGCTATCTACTGTCCTCCTGATTATTCTTTTCTCTTCCCGCTCATTATTAATGTTTCTGTTCCTGATTCTGCCACGCCCAATAATTCCTTGTGTCTTAGTGGTTTTACTACCTTACTTGTGGAACTCCCTTCCGGCTCCATGCCTTCCAGCCAACTTTAATCTGAAAGAATTTAAATGCAATGTCAATCGCTATCTACTGTCCTCCTGATTACTCTTTTCTCTTCCGCTCATTATTAATGTTTCTGTTCCTGATTCTGCCACGCCCAATAATTCCTTGTGTCTTAGTGGTTTTACTACCTTACTTGTGGAACTCCTTCCGGCTCCATGCCTTCCAGTCAACTTTAATCTGAAAGAATTTAAATGCAATGTCAATCGCTATCTACTGTCCTCCTGATTACTCTTTTCTCTTCCCGCTCATTATTAATGTTTCTGTTCCTGATTCTGCCACGCCCAATAATTCCTTGTGTCTTAGTGGTTTTACTACCTTACTTGTGGAACTCCCTTCCGGCTCCATGCCTTCCAGCCAACTTTAATCTGAAAGAATTTAAATGCAATGTCAATCGCTATCTACTGTCCTCCTGATGACTCTTTTCTCTTCCCGCTCATTATTAATGTTTCTGTTCCTGATTCTGCCACGCCCAATAATTCCTTGTGTCTTAGTGGTTTTACTACCTTACTTGTGGAACTCCCTTCCGGCTCCATGCCTTCCAGTCAACTTTAATCTGAAAGAATTTAAATGCAATGTCAATCGCTATCTACTGTTCTCCTGATTACTCTTTTCTCTTCCCGCTCATTATTAATGTTTCTGTTTCTGATTCTGCCACGCCCAATAATTCCTTGTGTCTTAGTGGTTTTACTACCTTACTTGTGGAACTCCCTTCCGGCTCCATGCCTTCCAGCCAACTTTAATCTGAAAGAATTTAAATGCAATGTCAATCGCTATCTACTGTCCTCCTGGTTACTCTTTTCTCTTCCCGCTCATTATTAATGTTTCTGTTCCTGATTCTGCCACTCCAATAATTCCTTGTGTCTTAGTGGTTTTACTACCTTACTTGTGGAACTCCTTCCGGCTCCATGCCTTCCAGTCAACTTTAATCTGAAAGAATTTAAATGCAATGTCAATCGCTATCTACTGTCCTCCTGATTACTCTTTAATGTTTCTGTTCCTAATTCTTCCACACTCTATAACCCTTTGCGTGTGAGCGCCTTTTCTGTCACGCATCGGGTGGTACCGATTAAAATCTATCTATCTATCTATCTATCTATCTATCTATGTCAGTCTTTTCATATCCTTCTTTCTTCCTTCAGGATCCATGTTTTCCAATCAACTTTAATCTGCACAAACTTAAATGCAATGTCAATCGTTATATTACTGACTTCCTGATTACTTCTCCCTCTTCCCGCTCATTATTAATGTTTCTGTTCCTAATTCTTCCACACCCAATAACCCCTTGTGCCTTAGTGGCTTTACTGTCTTACATAGGCTGATAACGATTAAAAAAATAAACTATTATTACTTGGTTTAAAAGAGAAATAAAATGAAAGAAATACCATAGTTCAGTACTCTTTTCTTTGTTTCTAACGAAATTTTTCTGTTTTTCTGTCTCTTAGCTTTTGGAAGGCATCTTTCGCTATCCGAATGCGACTTCGGATTTCAGTGTTACAAATTCCGCCCCCTGTTAAAACATTTCCCAAATATTTAAATTGCCGTGCTTGCTTGGTTTTAGTATCTCCAATTTTTAATTTGTATATTGGACTGTTTTTTTTTTTAATTATTTTTTTAATTTTTTGCTAACAAATATGCATTCTAAATTCTCGCAATTGATACTTAGTCCTTTCTTCTCGCTTTCCTTCACTATCTTCTGTAAGAGTTCTTGTAGTTTTGTTTATGTGTCTGTTATCAACACTGTGTCATTTGCATATCTTACTTACGTTGTTAAGATTGTGACCGTCAAGGAACAAATTTTCGTTGCAGATATTTTCTGTTTTAAAACATTATAAATGCTTAGGCGTATCTTATTATCATTCATTTGAGAATTAAGTCCTCAAAATTTCATCAAATCCGACAATTATTTGATTTTTGCAGGAATTTCCAAACCAATATTTTTTTAATACTAAAGACGCTAAAAGTCCCTATACTAATCTTTGGCCCGCCTGTTGACAAAAGGAAAACAAGATTTTTAACCAAAATTTCAAATGTGCTAGAAAGGATTAAAAAAAAATTTAATAAAATTTCAGACTTTTGTCTTTCCTCTTAATCAAAACAAACATTTTGACGGTAAAACTTTGTTTTTTTTTTTAAAGTTTGGGGCATTTTTCATCATGGCATGCTCTTTTTTTTTAGAAATAATGTCTCAACTCAATGACCTGCAGTATTTTCTGTTTCATGTTTTTTCTTCACAATTTGTTTTCAACATTAACCCAAGAGATTCCTCTGCTATAATTTGGAGTCAGATAATTAGTTCCATTAACTTGATTTTTCTTTCATTACTACAACAAGAAACCCCACACTTATAATAGTAGTAAAAAAAAAAAACCCTATTAAACATCAGTGGTGACATACATGACCAATTGCCTCGTGTCTTTGAGTAAGATTTTTTAAGATAGATAGATTTCAAAAAATAAAAAAGCAAAAACACTTTACAATGGAAGGAAAAAATGTTGGAGATTAAGCGACATTGTCTTTCCTTCTAGGATTCATTATTGGCAGTCACAATCTGGATATAAAATGATTTCAGTAGATATACAAAAAATAGAAAGGGGTATAAGACAAGGATGAGTCTTCTCACCGGACTTATTCAACTTATACAGTGAGGGAATACTGAGAGAATTAAAAGTCCTACCAGGATTCATTATTGGCAACCACAATCTGGATATAAAATGATTTCAGTAGATATACAAAAAATAGAAAGGGGTATAAGACAAGGATGAGTCTTCTCACCGGACTTATTCAACTTATACAGTGAGGGAATTCTGAGAGAATTAAAAGTCCTACCAGGATTCATTATTGGAAACCACAATCTGGATATAAAATGATTTCAGGAGATATACAAAAATAGAAAGGGGTATAAGACAAGGATGAGTCTTCTCACCGGACTTATTCAACTTATAAAGTGAGGGAATTCTGAGAGAATTAAAAGTCCTACCAGGATTCATTATTGGAAACCACAATCTGGATATAAAATGATTTCAGGAGATATACAAAAATAGAAAGGGGTATAAGACAAGGATGAGTCTTCTCACCGGACTTATTCAACTTATACAGTGAGGGAATTCTGAGAGAATTAAAAGTCCTACCAGGATTCATTATTGGAAACCACAATCTGGATATAAAATGATTTCAGGAGATATACAAAAAATAGAAAGGGGTATAAGACAAGGATGAGTCTTCTCACCGGACTTATTCAACTTATACAGTGAGGGAATTCTGAGAGAATTAAAAGTCCTACCAGGATTCATTATTGGCAACCACAATCTGGATATAAAATGATTTCAGTAGATATACAAAAAATAGAAAGGGGTATAAGACAAGGATGAGTTTTCTCACCGGACTTATTCAACTTATACAGTGAGGGAATTCTGAGAGAATTAAAAGTCCTACCAGGATTCATTATTGGCAACCACAATCTGGATATAAAATGATTTCAGGAGATATACAAAAAATAGAAAGGGGTATAAGACAAGGATGAGTCTTCTCACCGGACTTATTCAACTTATACAGTGAGGGAATTCTGAGAGAATTAAAAGTCCTACCAGGATTCATTATTGGAAACCACAATCTGGATATAAAATGATTTCAGGAGATATACAAAAAATAGAAAGGGGTATAAGACAAGGATGAGTCTTCTCACCGGACTTATTCAACTTATACAGTGAGGGAATTCTGAGAGAAATAAAAGTCTTATGATGATTCATTATTGGCGGCCACAGACTTAAGGCCATAGGATATGCAGACGATACAGCGTTGAGAGCAGAAAGGAAATTACAAGAACTCCTACACATGGGAGTGAAGAAAGGCAAGGAGAAAGGACGAAAGATCATTAAACAGAATGCATGGTTGTTAGAAAAAGGGTCAGTCCAACATGCAAATTACAAATTGGAGATGCCAAAATCAAACAAATAATAAATTTTCATTGTAGACATTTTCTGTTTTAAAACATGATACATGCTTTGGTTTATTTTAGTTTGCTGAAAACATTTGCATGGCCATTTTGTTGGTGGGGGGTAGGTCATCTCACATCCTTCCCTCTAATTCAGAACCCATTCTACGAAATATTAAGTATAGTAATGAATTCTTTTATATCAGAAAAAACAATACAAATGCAGAAGCATATGTACCTATGTTTTATAGATTATGCAAAAGTGTTTAATAAAGTACATCACAAAGAACATTTGGAACTGTGTTATGCCATAGTACCTATTCTATTGTAATGTACTCTCCCTTAGATAATAAGTAGGAGTAGCATTGGCAAGTCTGGCAGAATGGTGTTGAGCGCGTCAGTCGAGATTCGGACATTTGAAGTACCAACCATCACAACTAGATTTGCTGCGTCATTGACTCTTATTTCCCAAGTTCCTAACGTTTTGTACGTCGGACCTAATTTAGGACGACTTATTAGAAATACAAGCCTCCACTGGGAAAATACTCCACAACAAACTGCTAGATAACCTTGACATATTTAGGAAGGAGATTAGAATAATCCAGAACATTTACTGACAGAAAACTGCCTGCATACGGATAAAATAATGAATTCAGTAAATATACACAAATAGAAATCTGTGTAAGACAAGGATGTGTCTTATCACCAGACTTATTCAACCTATATAACGAGGTGATCCTGAGAGAACTAGAAATCCTACCAGGATTCATTATTGGTGCTAACAATCTTAACAGCATAAGATATATAGATGACATAGTGTTGATAGCAGACACAGAAATGAAACTACAAGAACTACTATAGAATATAGTAAAGGAAAGAGAGAAGAAAGGACTAATGTTTCATATCTTATGTTAAGATCAAGGCCAGCAATAATAAATCCTGCTAGAACTTCTAATCCTCTCTTATTGTAACAATAAGTCCGGTAAGAAGACGCATCCTTGTCTTACTACAAAGTGTAAACTTATAAAAGCACGAGTAATAATATGAAAAATATTCTAGTCACGGATTAAAGTTTCAATTAACATTAGCCTTTTTAATTATCTTCTTTTAAAACTGTACTGAAGTTTATAGTTGGATATCGCTATAATAAATGCTTAAATATTATTTTGTCTTTCCTATCAGTGGATAAATATATGATATCCTTTTATCTTATTATTTCATCAAATGAGTCAATATGTTTTTAATCAATTAACCCCAAGTAAGGCGATGATTCCAGTAAGACGCAAGGGTCTACTGAAAGTGAAATATATTCAAAAGATTTTTAATCAGGAAACAATGAATAATCCTATACACCTGTTCAAAAGGTCAAGAGGAGTGCGAAACGGACGATAGACAAACTTATCGACTCCTGCTGAAGAAAAAAATAGTAAATAAAATTTCAGAGTTTAGGTGGATCTTTTAGAAGTAAAGAGTTGAAATAGAATTCAGAATGGACGGGGAACCCAATCCTAAACAGGAAACAAGGGATAAACATTCCACACCTGTTTAAAAGAGCCGGGAGGTGTGCGAACCGGACGATAAATGAGCATATCTACATTATTGAGAGAAAAAAAGAATAAAAAATAAATGGTAAATAACATTTCAGACTTTAAACAGAGATGTTAGAAATATAGAGTTAAAATAGATTTTAAATGGAACAGGAAATCCAACCCTTAACTGGAAACAAGGGATAAACCTCTACTCCTGTTCAAAAGATCAGGAAGGACTCTGAAACGAAAGATAGGCGAAGCTATCTACTCTTATCGAGGAAAAAATGAATACAAAATAAATAGTAAATAACATTTCAGCGTTTAGACGAATAGATAAGCTGTATTGGAAGTGGTAAGAGAGAGAATAAGAAGACACAAGCAAAGAACGAGGGAAGAGCAGATACATGAGAATGGATTATCTTAGTTGTATTGAAAGGGATAAGGGAGAGAATGAGAAGATACGGGCAAAGAATGAGAGTTGAGAAAAGGCATCAAATAATGGATAATCAAAGTTGTACTGGAAGGGATAAGTGAGAGATTGAGAATGAGAGATGAGGAGAGGCATCTAATAATGGAAAATCTTAATTGCATTGGAAGGGATAAGGGAAAGAATGAGAAGATACAGCAAAAGGAGTGAGACACGAGAAGAGACATCAAATAATGGATTATCCAAATTGTATTTGAAGGGATAAGGGCTAGATTGAGAAGATACGTGCAAAGGTGACGCAATAACAGGGCATGAAATAATGGATAATCCTCGTTGTAATGATAGTGATAAGGGAGATAATGAGAAGATACAAGTGTGAGAGAAGAACAGGGTCATCAAATAATGGATAATCTTAAGTGTATTGAAAAGGATAAGGGCGAGAATGAGAAGATACAGGCAAAAAGTGAGAGAGGAATAGGGGCATCAAATAATAGATAATCTAAGTTGAATTGAAAAGGATAAGGGCGTGAATGAGAAGATACAGGCACAAAATAAAGAGAAAATTATACTCATGAGGTAATCTTTCTTGTCGATGTCCAAAGGATTTCACTGATTCAGTCAGTTTGAAAAAATATTCTTAATATTGAAATTTCTGATAGTTTTCCAAAAGGTTTTAGAATAGAAAAATTCTTACCTTTTCCACTCGACTTGCATAGACGTTAGCATTCTGTCTTGGATTTCAAAATGGTGACTCTTCTTCTCGAAAATATAGATAAACACGTTTTTATTATTTTTTCAGTTTCTTGGGAGAGATAAAAAAATTTAAAAAGAAATGATATCCAAGACACTGTCCCGAGAATATTTCAAGCGAATTTCTGTCAATGAAAAGGGACGAAACACCGAAATAATTATTGGGTATTGATCACCATTTCACAAACTTGTATTTTTTTTTTTGTTTAGTATCATCTAATGAATAAGAATTGTCAGCAGGTTTGTTTTTATCCGCTGTCGTTCGTAAATATTTTTACAATTATACTTCTGCAGGAATAGAAAATAATTCATTCAATCAATCAATCAAACTATCTATCTATATATAAAAAAAATTATTGTGTATAATTGAGAAAATGATCTGGTCTCACAATGAAGAGTTATGTCCCTTGATTTGGTGACTTTTTGATTAGGTTTTGGTTTTAGGTTGAAATGATTACGGAGTTGATAACTTTGCTACTTTTGTATGCTCAGGGTTTTTGCAATGTTTTAGTGCATAATCCTCAGTACTGGAAATTTCCGCAATTTTTCGTATTTTCTATTCGTATTCTTTCTCAGAATATCCTGAAGATTTTTAAACGGTGTTATATATGTTGCTGCTATTTTCAGTATTACAAAAGTTTCCAGAAAGTCAGAAAACGTACAGTTTCTTTAGTCAATGCTTAAATATTTGGCACCAACCTAAATTGGAAGATATACAGTCTTAGTTTTACTCCTGAAACTAACGAAATATGAAACATTGAGATTTTAGAAACTTTTAGAGCATCCCTTTAATATATATTATTGCAACTGATAATCATTGATCGATTTCCCAAGATTTAAATTATCTTTTCTCTGGAAACGTTTTATTATTATTATTATTATTATTATTATTATTATTATTATTACGCTATTTGTAATTTCATCATATCGTTGAGGTTTTAATTCTATCAAAATGGAAGCCGATTATGCGACTTTAATTCAGTATTTTTTTTTAATTAAATGCGGCCAAATATTTAGAATGAAACTTTCAACATTACTGATTGAACAAATCTCTTAATGGCACTTCTGTACTCCTTTCATCAAATTTGAGACAAACGGCACTTGTCAAGTATTCAAAAGTAGTTAACGTCAATGTTTGTATCAATGTTTACTTCTTTCTTTATCAAGTTTAACATTTCTTTTACTCATTGGAATAAAATTGAACTAGTCTTGCTTCAATTTCAATGAAAGGTTACTTAAAACAAAAAAATGTTTGCTTTCCGTTTCATTTAAAAAAAAAACGAAAAAACAAAATCATTGATATATAAAATGTGGTAATTCCAATATATCCTTTTTGTTCTTGAAATGAACTTCCTGCTCCGTAGATACTTTTTTTGTTTAGTTTCCTCCCCAAAAAAGGATAAAATATTGTGAATTATTGAAAGTCAAAGCTGTTAAATTCTTTATCAAAACATCTTCTTTTTCTTTCTCTTCCTTTTTTCTCTTTCTCTTTTTTTGCTCTTTCACTTCCTCTTTTAGCTCTTCCTCTTTTCCTTTTTTCTCTTTCTCTTTTTGGTCTTTCTCTTTCTATTTTTGCGCTTTGGTAATTCCAAGATATCCTTTTTGTTCTTGAAATGAACTCCCTGCTCAGTAGATACTTTTTGTTTAGTTTCCAAAAAAAAAAAAAAAGAAAAGAAAAAGGATAAAATATTGTGAATTATTGGAAATCAAAGCTGTTAAATTCTTTATAAAAACATCTTGTTTTTCTTTCTCTTCCAGCCAAAGAAAAAAATGGATTCTGCTATAGATATAGTTGTCTCGAATGAGAAAGAAATTCTGACAGTAATTAAATCCGTTTGGTTCTTATGTCTGCTATATCTCTTGAGCTTACAACGAATAACTTGTAGTCCCTTTTGCAAGAATAGACACATAAAAAATGTACTTTTCATCTGAAAATTTTACCTTGATTTCGCAAAAGGAAATACACATCCAACACTTGTCTTCACGCGCTTGTTTTTCAACTGCCAGTCAACTAAAGACGCTGGACCTTCAAATGGTCATCGCCATGCTCGAAGTCGCTGGGCGAGTACACTTCCTGATTGCATTAATGACAGGGAGCAGGAAAAAAAAAAAGACAACCAGTTCGTCGAGTGAAAGTTTGAGGACAGGCACGAAGACAATTCTCAGTACGTTGACTTGTGAGTGGTGAGTTGGAAGCAGAAGAAAAAGAAGCAGGAGTAGCGGCGGCGGCGGCGGCGGCGGCGGCGGCGGCGGCGGCGGCGGCGGGGAGCAAATGTTGGACATTAACAGTAAAATGATGAATGATGCGGGCTGCGGAACCCGAACTCACTGACCTCTATATCACGGGACGAAAATAAATAATATCTTTCTCTTTTTGCTCTTTCTCTTTCTCTTTTTGATCTTTCTCTTTCTCTTTTTGATCTTTCTGCTCTTCCTCTTTTCCTTTTTGCTCTTTCTCTATCGCTTTTTGCTCTTCCTCTTTCCTTTTTGCTCTTTCTCTTTTTGCTCTTCCTCTTTTCCTTTTTACTCTTTTTCTTTTTGCTCTTCCTCTTTTCCTTTTCGGTCTTTCTCTTTTTGCTCTTCCTCTTTTCCTTCTCGGTCTTTCTCTTTTTGCTCTTCCTCTTTTCCTTTTTGCTCTTTCTCTCTTTGCTCTTCCACTTATCCTTTTGCTGTTTCTCTTTTCTCTTTTTGCTTTTTCTCTTTTCCTTTTTTCTCTTCCGCTTTTACTTTTTGTTCTTTCTCTTTTCTCTTTTTGTTCTTTCTCTTTTCCTTTTCGCTCTTTCTCTTTTTGCTCTTCCTCTTTTTCTTTGGCTCTTTCTCTTTTCCTCTTTCCCTTTCTCCTTTTACTGTTGTCTTTTCCTTTTCGCTTTTTGCTCTTCCTCTTTCTCTGGCTCTTTCTCTTTTCCTCTTTCCCTTTCTCTTTTTACTGTTGTCTTTTCCTTTTCGCTCTTTCACTTTTTGATCTTCATCTTTTCCTTTTTGCTCTCTCTCTCTTTTCCTTTTTTCTCTTCCACTTTCACTTTTTGTTCTTTCTCTTTTCTTTTTTTGCTCTTTCTCTTTCTCTTTTTGCTCTTTTCTTTTTCCTTTTTGCCCTTTCTCTTTTCCTTTTCGCTCTTTCCTTTTTTGCTCTCTTTTCTCTTTTTGCTCATTCTCTTTTCCTTTTTCCTCTTTCCCTTTCTCTTTTTGCTCTTGTCTTTTCTTTTTCGCTCTTTCGCTTTTTGCTCTTCCTCTTTTCCATTTTGCTGTTTCTCTTTTTACTCTCTTTTCTCGTTTTGCTTATTCTCTTTTCCTTTGTGTTCTTTCTCTTTCTCGTTTTGCTCATCCTCTTTTCCTTTTTGCTCTTTCTCTTTCTGTTCTTTCTCTTTTGTCTTTTTGCTCTTTCTCTCTTTGCTTTTTCTTTTTTCTCTTTTTGCTCATTCACTTTTCCTTTTTTTTCTTCCTCTTTCACTTTTGGCTTTTTCTCTTTTTGCTCTTTCTCTTTTCTCTTTTTGCTATTTCTCTTTCTCTCGTTCCCGCCTTTTCGTAAGTATTTATAGATATATAATTACGTATATATGAGTAGATACAAAATGTTGAACTTCTCACCTGTCATTTTATTTAACTTACTTTTTAAAAAAAATATTACGCCATGGGCAAGTTGATAATGCCTCGAAGATGCATGGGGGTCCATTGGGGTGAAAGGGAAAGAGAAGACTTTAGAAAGTACCAAAAACCCAATCCTAAATATGAAACAATAGATAAACCTCCTGTTCACTTCACTGTCATCTCTTATTGCTCTGGAATAAAAAACAAACACATAAAGATTAAATCTGTAAAGCTTCACACAAACAAAAAAAATCAGGAGAAAATGAATTTTAACTAAAAACATTAGAAATTTTTTTAAACGTAATCGGTGAAAAAAAAACACAACAAAAAAAAGTAAATTATTCTGAAAATAACTATAAGTTAAATAACAAGAAAATTAATAAATTTCAGCTAATGCCATCTATGTAATATCAATTCTCCTATATGGCAGTGAATGCTGGACAATCTCCTCATGTCTTCCTAAAGCTAAACAAAGTATTAAGAAACAGGAAGATTTCGTTAGAAACAAAGAAAAGAGTGATGAACTTCTATGTAATATCAATCCTCCTATATGGCAGTGAATGCTGGACAATCTCCTCATGTCTTCCTAAAGCTAAACAAAGTATTAAGAAACAGGAAGATTTCGTTAGAAAGAAAGAAATGAGTGATGAACTTCTATGTAATATCAATTCTCCTATACGGCAGTGAATGCTGGACAAATTTCCAAAATCTAAACAACGTATTAGAAACAGAAATTCCGAATGTCAAGTTTGCAAAGAGAAGAACTCACCAGAACAATCATAGAAATATCCGAGAGAATCTATGTTACGGCCCTGAGGAAGTTACTGACGCTGAGATGCCATGTCAAGACCAATAACATTACATATTCTTCTTTGGATTTTGCAAAACAATCTCTAAATTCGTAGTAGAAACACAAGACCAGCTGTGACAGTGTTATCCATTGCACTGGTGGTGTTCTAAAATGTCCAGGATAGATTCTCGCGTGGAAAATTGTCTAGCACGATACCGTGAATCAACTTTATTAGTAGCAGACCTTTCAGTTGATTCAATATAATGGCTGCACTTCCTATCAGTGAAAGACGTTAACCCAAGAAGTTGCAAGGAGTCACTTTCTTGGAGGTTAGTTTCAACCATGCTATTGGAAAAAAAAGGTTTTCTCTAAAACAATAGCAGTTTTGTTTTGGAGGGATTAAAAGTAACAATAAACTTATGACCTCTGATTGAACGCCATTTTTGAGGTAAGCTGCCAGTTCGACCTTATCGAACCAACCAGAATTACCAATAAACAAGAATAAACCTCCGTGTCATCAGATATAGATAACGAGTTAATCATTTCAACCCAAGCAAGGCAATAAAGTCACTAAGTTGCAAAACAAACGAAACGAAGAATCAAATTTTACAGACCCCACTACCTCATTATGTGCCCCAGATATCCCAACTGTCTCTTCCTGATTTTAAGTACAAGTGTCTTTTTTGTTCTTGCGCCTCTGTTCGGTCCATGGTATTTACATTATCCTTGAGTAGAACAAAATTTCTGTTGATTCAGGTCTCTTCATTTTTGAGAAGATTGTCCAGCATTCACTGCTATATAGGAGGATTGATATTACATAGAAGTTCATCACTCTTTTCTTTCTTTCTAACGAAATATTCCTCTTTCTTAATACTTTGTTTAGATTTTGGAAGACAGGAGGAGATTGTCCAGCATTCACTGCCATATAGGAGGATTGATATTACATAGAAGTTCATCATTCTTTTCTTTGTTTCTAACGAAATCTTCCTGTTTCTTAATACTTTATTTAGCTTTTGGAAGACATGAGGAGATTGTCCAGCATTCACTGCCATATAGGAGGATTGATATTACATAGAAGTTCATCACTCTTTTCTTTCTTTCTAACGAAATCTTCCTGTTTCTTAATACTTTGTTTGGCTTTTGGAAGACATGAGGTGATTGTCCAGCATTCACTGCCATATAGGAGGATTGATATTACATAGAAGTTCATCACTGTTTTCTTTCTTTCTAACGAAATCTTCCTGTTTCTTAATACTTTGTTTAGCTTTTGGAAGACATGAGGAGATTGTCCAGCATTCACTGCCATATAGGAGGATTGATATTACATAGAAGTTCATCACTCTTTTCTTTCTTTCTAACGAAATCTTCCTGTTTCTTAATACTTTCTTTAGCTTTTGGAAGACATGAGGAGATTGTCCAGCATTCACTGCCATATAGGAGGATTGATATTACATAGAAGTTCATCACTCTTTTCTTTCTTTCTAACGAAATCTTCCTGTTTCTTAATACTTTGTTTAGCTTTTGGAAGACATGAGGAGATTGTCCAGCATTCACTGCCATATAGGAGGATTGATATTACATAGAAGTTCATCACTCTTTTTCTTTCTTTCTAACGAAATCTTCCTGTTTCTTAATACTTTCTTTAGCTTTTTGGAAGACATGAGGGAGATTGTCCAGCATTCACTGCCATATAGGAGGATTGATATTACATAGAAGTTCATCACTCTTTTCTTTCTTTCTAACGAAATCTTCCTGTTTCTTAATACTTTCTTTAGCTTTTGGAAGACATGAGGAGATGGTCCAGCATTCACTGCCCTATAGGAGGATTGATATTACATAGAAGTTCATCACTCTTTTCTTTATTTCTAACGAAATCTTCCTGTTTCTTAATACTTTGTTTAGCTTTTGGAAGACATGAGGAGATTGTCCAGCATTCACTGCCATATAGGAGGATTGATATTACATAGAAGTTCATCACTCTTTTCTTTCTTTCTAACGAAATCTTCCTGTTTCTTAATACTTTCTTTAGCTTTTGGAAGACATGAGGAGATTGTCCAGCATTCACTGCCATATAGGAGGATTTATAAAACAATGAATATCTTTAATCACTTCATTTATCATCCAGAGATATACCCACTACTGTCTCTTTAACATTGCAAATCTAGATTTCGTTGTTGCTTATAGGTTCAGTTTACAGTATTCTCATCATCCTGCAGTAGAACGTCATTTTTGTTGTCTCAAGTCTGTTCTTCCTTTTTGGGGAGATTGTCCAGGATTCACTGCCATAGACGAGAACTGATAACAGTCTCTTTAACATTGTAAATCTAGATTTTTACATTCCTTTAAAACCCACTTTTCCTCACCTGCAAGATAAGGGCTCTTTTGTGACATCTCGGGTTAACGTTTTCCTCTGACGTGAAATGGAAAGATTATATTGAATCAATTATTAGGTCTGTTTCTAAGAATGTTGGGACACAATTTTTTCTTGACAGAATCTGTCTTACACATTTAAAAATCTACCATTCGCCCACACATTAAATATTGTTGTTATCTCTCGTCTGGTGCTTCTTTTATGTGTTTAGAGATTCTTGATAAAAAAAAGAGAATCTGCAATGTCATCGGCCCTAACTTAGCATCTCGGTTTAATCAATTTCCCACCGCCGTAATATAACGTCCCGGTGCCGTTTCTATAAATATTTTTATGGTAATTATTCTAATGAGCTTTCCTCGTACTATGAAATGCAAACATTACATTAAATCAGTTGTTATGTCTGCTGTTAGGAATGTCCTTTTTGTTTCCATTTTCTCTAAAACTTCGTCGTTGCTTATTTGTTCAGTTCATTGTGTTCTCAGCATCCTTCTGTAGAACCACATTCCTGCTTCTTTAGAAAATTACTTTTGCAAAATAGATGGGCTCAAAACGGAAAATAAGGGATTTGGACGTCCGCCATAATTAAGAAATCGGACCAATAAGCATAAGACAATTTTTCAACCAATAGAAATCAAGAAAACAGTCCCTAAAAAAATCATTTCTGGAGTTGCCAAAAAAGGTTAGAAATAATGTGTTCTGAACTTTGTCAGTTCGTTTTTGAATGTCACAATGACTTTGTGATACTCAAAACAATTTATCATTTTATCATGTATACCACAAACAGTCGCATTCTTTCTTAAACTTTGAAAGATTCGCTTATTAAGATTATTTTCTATTTAACATGTCAAACAAATATTTCCTAAGCACATACAAGTATTTGGATGAAAACAAACTTTGATGTTGTTTTCGTACTTTGTTGATATACTTTAATGGCAAACCGTCAATGATGAAGATTTCGTTTTAAAAACGAATTAAAGAAATTTTTCAACTTATGTGTATGCGTGCGTGTAAAAATGAAGCAGTCGTTTAACACTCGCCGATTACTTGTTCAACGCCCACAGAGCGCACTTGTGATTTATATTGCAACAATACTGAGCGGACATTAGTTAAGGTTTCTGGATAGATGTGGACAGACTGAGATAGATAGATAGATAGATAGATAGATAGATAGATAGATAGATAGATAGATAGATGTGGACAAACTGAGATAGATAGATAGATAGATAGATAGATAGATAGATAGATAGATAGATGTGGACAGACTGAGATAGATAGATAGATATATAGATAGATAGATAGATAGAGAGATAGATAGATGTGGACAGACTGAGATAGATAGATAGATAGATAGATAGATAGATAGATAGATAGATAGATAGATGTGGACAGACGGAGATAGATAGATAGATAGATGTGGACAAACTGAGATAGATAGATAGATAGATAGATAGATAGATAGATAGATAGATAGATAGATTACCATCCACAGAACCCACCTGTGGTTTATATTAGCATCATAAAGGTAGACTGTCGTCCAGCTTTAACCTCGGTTCAGAAAGAGCGATATAATTTCTGTTTAAACAAGAGACATTAAGGTCGACATCGGTTCGGTTCGCATTAACGTTGCTTCTCGCTGCCTTTTCTATAAATATTTTATGCTTATGTACCTCGACTTTATTAATTTAAGCTCAGTACTAGATTGGCGGAAAGGGCTCATCATATTAGAGTTGAAATGGCGAGTAGGTTCTATGCTAACAACTTCTTGTCAGACTTCTTGTTTCCTAGTCATTTTGCAAAATTTAAATGCAATGTCAATCATTATCACCCGTCTTCTTACTTCTTTTATTGTCCTCTCTCCTTAACAGCAATTCATATTCTCTAATACACAGAAACAACTTGCGTCCCTGTGGCTTTATTGTCTTACTTGGGGTGAAAGGATTAATTCTATCTATCTATCTATCTATCTATCTATCTATCTATCTATCTATCTATCCTGAAACCATCACGTAAAGGCAATATCAATCGTTATCTTCTGTCTTCTTAATTATTGTTCTTTTATTGTCCTCTCTCCTTAATAGTAGTTTTTCTCATATTCTCTAACACTCAGTAACACCCCCCCTTACGTCTTAGCGGCTTTATTGCCTTGCTTTGGGGTGAAATGATTAAATATATATCTAGCTATTAATCTATATCCATCCGTTTATTTCTATCTATCTATCTATCTATCTATCTATCTATCTATCTATCTATCTATCTATCTTCAAATCACTATGTAAATGTAATGTCAATCGTTATCTTCTGTCTTCTTAATCCTTGTTCTTTTATTGTCCTCTCTACTTAACAGCAGTTTTTTTCTCATATTGTCTAACACACATGTAATGTTTCCTTTTTCTCATACCATTCTTTCACACTCAGTAACCCCTTGCTTCTCAGTGGCTTTATTGTCTTGCTTGGGGTGCAATGATTAAAAAAAAATTTCTCGAGTGTAGTGGCCGGTCGATAAAATAGTGTTTAAAATAAAAAAGCGTCTGTTCAAATACGAGTATCCACTAAAAATAACGTTTGAAGTAGTAAAGAATCCCAACCATTTACTGTTGAAATACAACTGCCACTTCTACTTCAGCAGTTTCTTTTCTCGTACTTACCGCCTGTGGGACACCCTTTCGTTTCCTTGCCTTCTTGGTAACTACAATCTTCAAAATTGTAAATGGACCGTCAATCGCCATCTTCTATCTTCTTTTGTCCTTTCTTCAATCCTCCCTCTAATCAGTGTTTTCTTTCATTTTCAATCCCTGTAACCCCCGGCGTACTAGTAGCATTCCCATCTTACTTGGAGTGAAGTAATTAACAAAATTTAAATGCAACATCAATCGTCATGTTCTATCTTCTTGAATCCAGTTCATCTTTTGTCTTTTCTTCAATCCTGCCTATACTCGGCCTTCTCTTTCATTTTCATTCCTGGTAACCCTCTGCCGACTAGTGACATTCCAGCCCATCTTGGGGCGAACTGATTATATATATATATATTATATATATATATATATATATATATATATATATATATATATATATATATATAAAAGGCAAGGTGTGTGTGTATGTGTGTAACGAATGCACGTCCGCAATTTTCGACGGATTTGCACCAAAATTTACATGCTCCAAGTTAGCGGGAAGGCCAAGACCGACTTTGCATTTCCCAACTCCCATTGATAGTGGAAATAATCGATTTCTTCTTGCTTCTACGGCAGTTTTCATGTAGTTTTCGGCCATTTTGTACTGGCCAGAGTGAGAGCCAATAGCTGGCTGCCACGAATAGGCAGGAAGATTCTACTGACCAGCGTGAGAGCCAACAGCTGACTGACACGAATGTTAACTAGTATGCTAGCATGCAAAAAAAATCGATAGCTGCATTCGTCACAAGAGGGAAAATTTTAAATCTGCATGGCACTTTACTCATTCGCTTGCTTAAACTCAACGTTGATTCTGATTCCGCAGAACTGGGTTGGGTGTGAAAAAGTATTTGTTGTTAACATTCTTTTTTCATTCGGTTTTTCCAGTTACGAGTCCTTTTTTAAAGCTGATCGTTTTGTGTTCATTTTGTTTAGTTCTTTTTTCGTAACAGATTTAATGTTTACTATAGAGCTTCGAAAAAATTCGCAGTGTGAGATAGGCAAGAAGTAAGGCGTGTAGCAACATCAGCACAGCAAAGGGCACTCCTTTAAAGGCAAGGAAGGGCAAAAATATTTTAAGTCAAATGATAGCGATTGCTGTATGGGTCGTACGATTTTTGAATCAAGCACAGGCAACGCCAGGCCATGCTGCTAGTGTATATATATATATATATATATATATATATATATATATATATATATATATATATACGAGATTTATACCTGAAGAACATTGGGGGAAAATGACATACTTCCTGTCATAAATTTTAGTCGCTTCTTCTTCATCTTCTTATTAGTCAGGAAAAAAAAAGGTAACCCAAAAGTCAACGGTTGGTGGTTTGGTAAGTGACAAAAGTAACATGGTGACTTTTAACTTCCGGGTACTTTCCCAGAAACAGTGCAAATGGCACGTACCTGTTAGACGTGTATATCGTTTATGATTCATCAAAAATTAGGTTCGTTTATTCATCTGCTTAAAATGTATTTGTCATCAAAGGAATGTTTAATAAGTATATGTTCCTTATAATTAATAGGGTAAAATCATTTTAATAGGGGTGAAAACCGGGAGTATTATGTGTTTAAAAATAAATTTTTTGGCACTATTAAAAAGCTGTATTAATTCTTAGACTGAGTGTAGACTTGAGTCAAAACTGTGAATAACTTTCCAAATAAAATTGATTCCAATGAGTAATTTATAAAAGTTTATCGTTGGACAAATATGTTTCTTCCTTTCTTCTTTAAAAGTACGTACCTCCGAAGAAACGCGATAACTAAAGTTTAAAATGCAGTTTTAAAAATAAAAAAAAATCTATCCTGAAGTTTTTATATTAGTTTTAATTTGCAGAAAATATACCTAATTTATTATTTTCAATAAGAAAAAAATACTTTGCTGCATTTCAAAACTAATTTAAAGTGACTGGAAATCATTTTTATTTAAATCGTTAAAAATCGCTGATTTTAGCGACATTTTTAGCCATCTGTCATTTTTAAAATGTCATTTTTTTTAAAAATCTTTCATAAATGAATATACTTTTCTGAGATTTTATTTAAAGAATATTAACTGATTTAAACTATAAATAAACTTATTTGAAAGAAATATTACTTTGGTTTAGTTTAAAATATCGCAGAAATGCATTTTCAACACATAGGTAGGTGTTGATTTCAGATGTTGACAGTTTGAAGTTTATCTAATTTTTTTTTTCTCCGGGGGACATATATGCAAAAATTATACAATTTTTGACAACTATCTTGAAAACTTAGGGTAATATTCTACGTAGTCTATTGTTTTATTGAATTTTAGATAGTGTGGCTTTAAATTTATCATAGTTATCGCTCATATTTTTTGAAAATGTTTCTTCCTTCTGTCGGGTTACCTCCTCCTATTTTTCGAAACTGCTTCCAGGTGACGCTCTCAGGACTATAAATACTCTGCCATATTTTTTTTTTTATCATTCTCTTCTTACCTTATTCGTCAACATGTAACCACACGCTTCCCTTTTGAGAAACTCATGAACAATATGCACAAACACACACACACACACACATATACACATAAGTACGCACATTCACTCACTACACATATTTTGGACCAAAACAGTTTTCACACTCATTTGTTATACACATTATTGTCTATGTTGCTTATAACCCTTTATTGTTAAAACATTATCATGTGTTTGTACATATATATATTGTTTTTGTTGTTTCTTTCAATTTCTTTACGTGGACTCACATACTGAGTCCGCCATGTTTGTTGTGGGTATTTCAGGAGACAGCGTGTTTATTTCTCAATTCAAACTCCGACATAGGTAACCCCCGCAATAAGTTAGGAAACGTATTAACCGGTCCGCAACTCTTCCTTCCAGAAAGTATGTAAGAAACTTAAAATTGTAAAAACCCGAAATCTTGTTTATTGTAAGTCTCAAAAAATCGATAAAAACTGATTGGGTGATTTCTCAGAAGAAACGAAGATAAATCTATGTTTATCAGTTGGCTCCACACCAGGTGGCCTATTTTGAGTCATCTTTTTAAATGGTATTTACTGTGTTCGAAATAAGTGTTCGAGTCGAGTAAACATTCGTACGCAACGAAATAGGTATTCATTTTTTTCCTCTTGACACTTCTTCTTGTCTTTTCTTTGAACCACGTTCGTACAAGCATTCTTTTTTTGTCATTTGTCACATTAAAAGGATAGTTTTGTTTTTGTTACAACCAAGAGCATCGATATCAAGAGAAGGTTAATTTGTCAGTAGAGTGAAGATAGATAGATAGATAGATAGATAGATAGATAGATAGATAGATAGATAGATAGATAGATAGATAGATATGAAAAGACACGGATGAATAGATATATATCTGTCGATGTTTCTGAAATGAGGTATTGTAATTATTTACACTATTTACATTGTTCGGACTGTTGTCCTCATCTTCGTTGCCATATTCACGACGTTTAGACCGTTGTACGCTTCGGCCTTCTTCTATATCTGTCTATATTTCTGAGATGAGGTATTGTAATTATTTACACTATTTACATTGTTTGGACTGTTGTCCTCATCTTCGTTGTCATATTCACGACGTTTAGACCGTTGTACGCTACGGCCTTCTTCTATATCTGTCTATATTTCTGAGATGAGGTATTGTAATTATTTACACTATTTACATTGTTTGGACTGTTGTCCTCATCTTCGTTGCCATATTCACGATGTTTAGACCGTTGTACGCTCCGGCCTCCTTCTATATCTGTCTATATTTCTGAGATGAGGTATTGTCATTATTTACACTATTTACATTGTTCGGACTGTTGTCCTCATCTTCGTTGCCATATTCACGACGTTTAGACCGTTGTACGCACCGGCCTTCTTCTATATCTGTCTATGTTTCTGAGGTGAGGTATTGTAATTATTACACTATTTACATTGTTCGGACTTGTTGTCCTCATTTTCGTTGCTATATTCACGACATTTCCACCGTTGTACGCTTCGGTCTTCTTCAGGTGGTCGGCATAATACGCAGAGAATATCACTGGAAAATACGAAAACTTAAGTAATCATCACATATAATAGGGCACAAAAATCTCCTAGGACGACCAGGCATTGAAATGAACTATACCTTTTCAACTTCAAAATGATAATAATCAACTTCAAAATGGACTTATTTTCAGGTAAAAAAATTAATCAACTTCAAAATGGATTAATCAACTTCAAAATGGATCAATCAACTTCAAAATGGATTAATCAACTTCAAAATTGACCAATCAACTTCAAGATGGATTAATCAACTTCAAATTGGAAAACAACTTCAAAATGAGAAATAATCAACTTCAAATTGGATTAATCAACTTCAAATTGAGAATTAATATAATACTAATAAATTTAATATTTATTCTTTTATTTTTACTTAAAAGAGATACAAAAAAAAATATAAACGTTCCTAAGAAATTTATTTAAAAGATTATATCATCTAAGTTAATTACAGAGGGAAGTAATCTCTGTATTCCAGATACGAAGTTAGTGTAAGTCTCAGTGTATATATTATTAATTGCCTCGGAGATCATCGCTTCTACCTTGCTGAGGCGAAATTCTTTAGTAGCTAAAGATCCCTGGCCATCACCTCTTAAAATCCCAACAATTGAGTCTGCCATACTTATTTTACGTCAGCTTTAATGACTGACCAAACCTTTTCAATGAGATTTAACATCGGACTATAGGGGTCAAGTCTGAAAATTTGGTGTTGCCTATATTCATCCTCCTCCACAACTTCTTCAATTGAAGTATGGCAAAAAGCATTATCAATAACTAAGACAACTCCCCTTTCATAAATTTCATTTGCCTTTCTAAGTCACTCCCTGGTCCATTCTTTCGCATCCTCTTTTTTGAAAGAACCTCTTTTAATTTTATGATGAATTAATCCATTATTACTAATACATCCAATATTTCAATTTACCAAAAAAAAATATCTCAATTTGAAGTTGTTTATTCCAATTTGAAGTTGTTTATTCTCATTTTGAAGTTGATTGTTTTTAGTTTTTTGACATTTTCTCAATTTGAAGTTGATTAATCCATTTTGAAGTTGATTGTTCCATTTTGAAGTTGATTGATCCAATTTGAAGTTGATTAATCCATTTTGAAGTTGATTGTTCCATTTTGAAGTTGATTAATCCATTTTGGAGTTGATTAATTTTTTTACTTGAAAATAAGTCCATTTTGAAGTTGATTATTATCATTTTGAAGTTGAAAAGGTATATTAATACGGAATGCTAGAGAAAAGCAATAATAACAATAAAATTGCAATATGAGCTGTGGTAAAATGTGTATTGAGACTTTAAGTATATATACCCCCAAAATTATTACACTGATGGCCCAGTGGATAAAAGCGTTGGTTAGATTCAGTGTCATAACCCAAATTGTTGTGAGTTCAATACCTAGCTACTACAGTGGTGAAAAAAAACTTTGAGTTAAAGGGAGAAAACTGAGACATCCGGACAGGGCATGGCACGTGGAACTAGAAAATCTACCCCGGTGAATGAAATAAAGGGTTCAGTTAGAAATTCCAATCACTTGAAGAAAGCCGGTGCGTACAACGACCGAAACCTCGGCAATATGGAAATAAAGATGATGACTGTAAATAAACAGATAGATAAGAAAAGACAGAGATAGATAGATAGATATGAAAAGACGGAGGTATATAGATGACGAGATATGGAAAGACATAGATAGATAGATAGATAGATATGAAAAGACAGATTATAGATAGATAGATAGATAGATAGATATGAAAAGACGGAGGTATATAGATAACTAGATATGGAAAGACATAGATAGCTAGCTAGATATGAAAAAACAGAGATAGATAGATAGATATGAAAAGACGGAGGTATATAAGATAACTAGATATGGAAAGACATAGATAGATAGATAGATAGATAGATAGATATGAAAAGAGAGTGATCGATAGATAGTTAGGTAAGCAGATCGATATAAAAAGTCAGAGATTGTATTATGATGTTGCAAGACACAACGCTTATCTGGAAAGTGTCAGCCGTGATAGTACAATTCAATAGTCAGTTAGTCATGTCACTGCAATAATATTATCTCCTTCCCTCTAGACTACTTATCATAAATGGATCAGTCCATTAATTACAGTAAGGAGGTTAACTAGCTCATACCATAACATCTCCTCTTTTGAGACTTACTTCCTTTTGAAGTTCTACTTTTTTTTCCTTTTGGGCTATAATCCAACACTTCTGTAGGCTGTCTCTTCCTTTTACTGAGCTATCCACTGGGGGGGGGGCATAGGTATACCAAAAACGTCATCGAAACCACCATCGATTCCTTCTCGCCGATGCTCTGTTCATCCGAGCACCTTTTTCTTATTTGATTTAGATATCTTTTATGCACATATGTGCACCCTTTTATCATGTACTTTCCGTTACATCTATCGACTGTCCCATCTTCTCAGCATTCCTTTCCGTTTTTGTAAGTTCGAAATAATATTTTTTTAGCCTGGTTGGAAGTATTTCTGGGTATGGAATTTTTTTTTTCTTGTTTTCGACCTTTTCTTATCCGGCAGCTGTTTGCCAAACACCGATCTAATTTTCCTTGCGAACATTAATTCTACTGGGGATATAAATTATACCGTATTAGGATTAAGTGTCACCCGATAGACACTTAAAATCTTCTGTAACGACATAGTGTTAGTTTCCCCGCCATTGTTTTTTTATACACTTTTGAATGTATCGACGAAGCGGTCTGCTTGCCCATTCAATCTCGGATGGTACAGTGGGAGATTTGATATTTTGTATTGCAAAGATTTTGCAAAATCTTTCAAACTCTTTAGCAGTGAATTGCGTGGCGTTGTCCGAAACAATGATGTCCAGATACCGTTTCTATCAAATAATTAATACAAGAAGTCTATTGTAATTGTAGAAGTTGGACACATTCATTTTTGAATTTCTGGCCATTTGGAAAAAACTAAGATTATGTAGTAGAGACCATTTATTGATCCCACGAAAGCGATGTGTAATCTCAATCACGTTGCGTTTGTCTCTGGTCAAGGGTGGAATTTAACTGGTGGTAATTTTGCTGCCATGGCACAACCTCTGAACGCTTTTACCAATCTCTCTATGTCTTTGTCTATAGTGGACCAGTAGACAGAACTGCGCATGAGAGATTTTTCATTCTAGACATACCTGGATGATCTGTATGAACATCCCTTTCAACATCCGTTTTTGAAAATATAGAGGCATTCTTTCATTATATATTAATACCTCATCGTAGATTGAGAAAATATTTCACCGTCAGTTTTCGATTTAATTTTATATTTCTCCATCGATTTCCACCTTACTTGCTTCTTTTCTCTATTAAAAGTATCCAACTGAACATTTATTTTAACTTCATCCAGTGTCACTGGTAGACCACGTACGCCATTGCAGAAAACATTTCATTCTCAGCTCTTAGTGCTGCAATAACCGTATCTTCTAAAGGTTCACATATTTTAAATATTTATTATTTTTCCCCGTGACCCGTAAGCTCGGACGGACACCATGTGTACTGCAGCCACAGTAGAAGGGGTGTTTCTTGGGCAAGATAACTTGACGGACTGCGACCCTCACCAGGCCAGTTTTGAATTCAGAGTTTTTCCTTTTCCCAGACCGGTTACCATCCAAGTCTATAGAACCCAGACAGTCCACCTATTTACCCATAGCTGGGGGAAAGAAGAGAATTCAAGTGTATTGGCACATAAGTGAATGTAATGGTTCCGACTTGAATTCGAACTCGGCTCTCCAATTCCTCAATCCGACCGCTATCCATTACCCCTCCTGGAAAATCTAGAAGAGCATTCATACCTTTCCCAAGCTTATTAGCACGTAAGTGAATGTAATGGATTCGACTGGAATTCGAACTCTAGAAGAGGATTCATACCATTCCAAGGGATTCCTCAATTCCTGGAGCTCCGATTCCTCAATCCTATCCATTACTCCTTTCCCCGGGAAAATCTAGAAGAGGATTCATACCTTTCCCAAGCTATATTACTCCTCCTGGCACTAAAAGGATTCATACCTTGAATGTAATGGATTCGACTGGAATTCGAACTCGGCTCTCCGATTCCTCAATCCTAGCCGCTATCCATTACTCCTCCTGGAAAATCTAGAAGAGGATTCATACTTTTCCAAAGGGTCATAGCACGTAAGTGAATGTAATGGATTCGACTGGAATTCGAACTCGAATTCGATTCCTCAAACTCCATTACTCCTCCTGGAAAATCCGATTCCTTTCAATCTGGAGCCACGATTCCACAATCCATTAACTCCTCCGGGAAAATCTAGAAGAGGATTCAAACCTTTCCCAAGGGTATTAGCACGTAAGTTAATGTAATGGATTCGACTGGAATTCGAACTTGGCTCTCCGATTCCTAAATCCGAGCCGCTATCCATTACTCCTCCAGGGGAAAATCTAGAAGAGGATTCATACCTTTCCCAAGGGTATTAGCACGTAAGTTAATGTAATGGATTCGACTGGAATGCGAACTCGGCTCTCCGATTCCTCAATCGAGCCATATCCATTATTCCTTCGGGAAAATCTAGAAGAGGATTCATACCTTTCCCAAGGGTATTAGCATACGTAAGTAATGTAATGGATTCGACTGGAATTCGAACACGGCTCTCCGATTCCTCAATCCAAGCCGCTATCCATTACTCCTCCGGGAAAATCTAGAAGAGGATTCATACCTTTCCCAAGGGTATTAGCACATAAGTTAATGTAATGGATTCGACTGGAATTCGAACTCGGCTCTCCGATTCCTCAATCTGAGCCACTATCCATTACTCCTCCGGGAAAATCTAGAAGAGGATTCAAACCTTTCCCAAGTGTATTAGCACGTAAGTGAATGTAATGGATTCGACTGGAATTCGAACTTGGCTCTCCGATTCCACAATCCGAGCCGCTATCCATTACTCCTCCGGGAAAATCTAGAAGAGGATTCATACCTTTCCCAAGGGTATTAGCACGTAAGTGAATGTAATGGATTCGACTGGAATTCGAACTCGTCTCTCCGATTCCTAAATCCGAGCCGCTATCCATTACTCCTCCGGGAAAATCTAGAAGAGGATTCATACCTTTCCCAAGGGTATTAGCACGTAAGTTAATGTAATGGATTCGACTGGAATTCGAACTCGGCTCTCCGATTCCTCAATCCAAGCCGCTATCCATTACTCCTCCGGGAAAATCTAGAAGAGGATTCATACCTTTCCCAAGGGTATTAGCACATAAGTTAATGTAATGGATTCGACTGGAATTCGAACTTGGCTCTCCGATTCCACAATCCAAGCCGCTATCCATTACTCCTCCGGGAAAATCTAGAAGAGGATTCATACCTTTCCCAAGGGTATTAGCACGTAAGTGAATGTAATGGATTCGACTGGAATTCGAACTCGGCTCTCCGATTCCTCAATCCGAGCCGCTATCCATTACTCCTCCGGGAAAATCTAGAAGAGGATTCATACCTTTCCCAAGGGTATTAGCACGTAAGTGAATGTAATGGATTCGACTGGAATTCGAACTTGGCTCTCCGATTCCTCAATCCGAGCCGCTATCCATTACTCCTCCGGGAAAATCTAGAAGAGGATTCATACCTTTCCCAAGGGTATTAGCACGTAAGTGAATGTAATGGATTCGACTGGAATTCGAACTCGGCTCTCCGATTCCTCAATCCAAGCCTCTATCCATTACTCCTCCGGGAAAATCTAGAAAAGGATTCATACCTTTCCCAAGGGTATTAGCACGTAAATGAATGTAATGGATTCGACTGGAATTCGAACTCGGCTCTCCGATTCCATCAATCCGAGCTGCTATCCATTACTCCTCCGGGAAAATCTAGAAGAGGATTCATACCTTTCCCAAGGGTATTAGCACGTAAGTGAATGTAATGGATTCGACTGGAATTCGAACTCGGCTCTCCGATTCCTCAATCCAAGCCGCTATCCATTACTCCTCCGGGAAAATCTAGAAGAGGATTCATACCTTTCCCAAGGGTAGATAGCACGTAAGTGAATGTAATGGATTCGACTGGAATTCGAACTCGGCTCTCCGATTCCTCAATCCAAGCCGCTATCCATTACTCCTCCGGGAAAATCTAGAAGAGGATTCATACCTTTCCCAAGGGTATTAGCACGTAAGTGAATGTAATGGATTCGACTGGAATTCGAACTCGTCTCTCCGATTCCTCAATCCAAGCCGCTATCCATTACTCCTCCGGGAAAATCTAGAAGAGGATTCATACCTTTCCCAAGGGTATTAGCACGTAAGTGAATGTAATGGATTCGACTGGAATTCGAACTCGGCTCTCCGATTCCTCAATCCAAGCCGCTATCCATTACTCCTCCGGGAAAATCTAGAAGAGGATTCATACCTTTCCCAAGGGTATTAGCACGTAAGTGAATGTAATGGATTCGACTGGAATTCGAACTCGGCTCTCCGATTCCTCAATCCAAGCCGCTATCCATTACTCCTCCGGGAAAATCTAGAAGAGGATTCATACCTTTCCCAAGGGTATTAGCACGTAAGTGAATGTAATGGATTCGACTGGAATTCGAACTCGGCTCTCCGATTCCTCAATCCAAGCCGCTATCCATTACTCCTCCGGGAAAATCTAGAAGAGGATTCATACCTTTCCCAAGGGTATTAGCACGTAAGTGAATGTAATGGATTCGACTGGAATTCGAACTCGGCTCTCCGATTCCTCAATCCAAGCCGCTATCCATTACTCCTCCGGGAAAATCTAGAAGAGGATTCATACCTTTCCCAAGGGTATTAGCACGTAAGTGAATGTAATGGATTCGACTGGAATTCGAACTCGTCTCTCCGATTCCTCAATCCAAGCCGCTATCCATTACTCCTCCGGGAAAATCTAGAAGAGGATTCATACCTTTCCCAAGGGGTATTAGCACGTAAGTGAATGTAATGGATTCGACTGGAATTCGAACTCGGCTCTCGATTCCTCAATCCTAGCCGCTATCCATTACTCCTCCGGGAAAATCTAGAAGAGGATTCATACCTTTCCCAAGGGTATTATCACGTAAGTGAATGTAATGGATTCGACTGGAATTCGAACTCGGCTCTCCGATTCCTCAATCCAAGCCGCTATCCATTACTCCTCCGGGAAAATCTAGAAGAGGATTCATACCTTTCCCAAGGGTATTAGCACGTAAGTGAATGTAATGGATTCGACTGGAATTCGAACTCGGCTCTCCGATTCCTCAATCCAAGCCGCTATCCATTACTCCTCCGGGAAAATCTAGAAGAGGATTCATACCTTTCCCAAGGGTATTAGCACGTAAGTGAATGTAATGGATTCGACTGGAATTCGAACTCGGCTCTCCGATTCCTCAATCCAAGCCGCTATCCATTACTCCTCCGGGAAAATCTAGAAGAGGATTCATACCATTTCCCAAGGGTATTAGCACGTAAGTGATTCTAAAAATGTAATGGATTCGACTGGAATTCGAACTCGGCTCTCCGATTCCTCAATCCAAGCCGCTATCCATTACTCCTCCGGGAAAATCTAGAAGAGGATTCATACCTTTCCCAAGGGTATTAGCACGTAAGTGAATGTAATGGATTCGACTGGAATTCGAACTCGGCTCTCCGATTCCTCAATCAAGCCGCTATCCATTACTCCTCCGGGAAAATCTAGAAGAGGATTCATACCTTTCCCAAGGGTATTAGCACGTAAGTGAATGTAATGGATTCGACTGGAATTCGAACTCGGCTCTCCGATTCCTCAATCCAAGCCGCTATCCATTACTCCTCCGGGAAAATCTAGAAGAGGATTCATACCTTTCCCAAGGGTATTAGCACGTAAGTGAATGTAATGGATTCGACTGGAATTCGAACTCGGCTCTCCGATTCCTCAATCCGAGCCGCTATCCATTACTCCTCCGGGAAAATCTAGAAGAGGATTCATACCTTTCCCAAGGGTATTAGCACGTAAGTGAATGTAATGGATTCGACTGGAATTCGAACTCGGCTCTCCGATTCCTCAATCCAAGCCGCTATCCATTACTCCTCCGGGAAAATCTAGAAGAGGATTCATACCTTTCCCAAGGGTATTAGCACGTAAGTGAATGTAATGGATTCGACTGGAATTCGAACTCGGCTCTCCGATTCCTCAATCCAAGCCGCTATCCATTACTCCTCCGGGAAAATCTAGAAGAGGATTCATACCTTTCCCAAGGGTATTAGCACGTAAGTGAATGTAATGGATTCGACTGGAATTCGAACTCGTCTCTCCGATTCCTCAATCCAAGCCGCTATCCATTACTCCTCCGGGAAAATCTAGAAGAGGATTCATACCTTTCCCAAGGGTATTAGCACGTAAGTGAATGTAATGGATTCGACTGAATTCGAACTCGGCTCTCCGATTCCTCAATCCAAGCCGCTATCCATTACTCCTCCGGGAAAATCTAGAAGAGGATTCATACCTTTCCCAAGGGTATTAGCACGTAAGTGAATGTAATGGATTCGACTGGAATTCGAACTCGGCTCTCCGATTCCTCAATCCAAGCCGCTATCCATTACTCCTCCGACAAAATCTAGAAGAGGATTCATACCTTTCCCAAGGGTATTAGCACGTAAGTGAATGTAATGGATTCGACTGGAATTCGAACTCGGCTCTCCGATTCCTCAATCCAAGCCGCTATCCATTACTCCTCCGGGAAAATCTAGAAGAGGATTCATACATTTCCCAAGGGTATTAGCACGTAAGTGAATGTAATGGATTCGACTGGAATTCGAACTCGTCTCTCCGATTCCTAAATCGAGCCGCTATCCATTACTCCTCCGGGAAAATCTAGAAGAGGATTCATACCTTTCCCAAGGGTATTAGCACGTAAGTGAATGTAATGGATTCGACTGGAATTCGAACTCGTCTCTCCGATTCCTAAATCCGAGCCGCTATCCATTACTCCTCCGGGAAAATCTAGAAGAGGATTCATACCTTTCCCAAGGGTATTAGCACGTAAGTGAATGTAATGGATTCGACTGGAATTCGAACTCGTCTCTCCGATTCCTAAATCCGAGCCGCTATCCATTACTCCTCCTGGAAAATCTAGAAGAGGATTCATACCTTTCCCAAGGGTATTAGCACGTAAGTGAATGTAATGGATTCGACTGGAATTTGAACTCGGCTCTCCGATTCCTCAATCCTAGCCGCTATCCATTACTCCTCCGGGAAAATCTAGAAGAGGATTCATACCTTTCCCAAGGGTATTAGCACGTAAGTGAATGTAATGGATTCGACTGGAATTCGAACTCGTCTCTCCGATTCCTCAATCCAAGCCGCTATCCATTACTCCTCCGGGAAAATCTAGAAGAGGATTCATACCTTTCCCAAGGGTATTAGCACGTAAGTGAATGTAATGGATTCGACTGGAATTCGAACTCGGCTCTCCGATTCCTCAATCCGAGCCGCTATCCATTACTCCTCCGGGAAAATCTAGAAGAGGATTCATACATTTCCCAAGGGTATTAGCACGTAAGTGAATGTAATGGATTCGACTGGAATTCGAACTCGGCTCTCCGATTCCTCAATCCAAGCCGCTATCCATTACTCCTCCGGGAAAATCTAGAAGAGGATTCATACCTTTCCCAAGGGTATTAGCACGTAAGTGAATGTAATGGATTCGACTGGAATTCGAACTCGGCTCTCCGATTCCTCAATCGAGCCGCTATCCATTACTCCTCCGGGAAAATCTAGAAAAGGATTCATACCTTTCCCAAGGGTATTAGCACGTAAAGTGAATGTAATGGATTCGACTGGAATTCGAACTCGTCTCTCTCCGATTCCTCAATCCGAGCTGCTATCCATTACTCCTCCGGAAAATCTAGAAGAGGATTCATACCTTTCCCAAGGGTATTAGCACGTAAGTGAATGTAATGGATTCGACTGGAATTCGAACTCGGCTCTCCGATTCCTCAATCTAGCCGCTATCCATTACTCCTCCGGGAAAATCTAGAGGAGGATTCATACCTTTCCCAAGGGTATTATCACGTAAGTGAATGTAATGGATTCGACTGGAATTCGAACTCGTCTCTCGATTCCTCAATCCGAGCCGCTATCCATTACTCCTCCGGGAAAATCTAGAAGAGGATTCATACCTTTCCCAAGGGTATTAGCACGTAAGTGAATGTAATGGATTCGACTGGAATTCGAACTCGGCTCTCCGATTCCTCAATCCAAGCCGCTATCCATTACTCCTCCGGGAAAATCTAGAAGAGTATTCATACCTTTCCCAAGGGTATTAGCACGTAAGTGAATGTAATGGATTCGACTGGAATTCGAACTCGGCTCTCCGATTCCTCAATCCAAGCCGCTATCCATTACTCCTCCGGGAAAATCTAGAAGAGGATTCATACCTTTCCCAAGGGTATTAGCACGTAAGTGAATGTAATGGATTCGACTGGAATTCGAACTCGGCTCTCCAATTCCTCAATCCAAGCTGCTATCCATTACTCCTCCGGGAAAATCTAGAAGAGGATTCATACCTTTCCCAAGGGTATTAGCACGTAAGTGAATGAAATGGATTCGACTGGAATTCAAACTCGGCTCTCCAATTCCTCAATCCAAGCTGCTATCCATTACTCCTCCGGGAAAATCTAGAAGAAGGATTCATATCCATTTCCCGGAAAAAGGGTATTAGCACGTAAGTGAATGTAATGGATTCGACTGGAATTCGAACTCGGCTCTCCGATTCCTCAATCCTAGCCGCTATCCATTACTCCTCCGTGAAAATCTAGAGGAGGATTCATACCTTTCCCAAGGGTCAGATCACGTAAGTGAATGTAATGGATTCGACTGGAATTCGAACTCGGCTCTCCGATTCCTCAATCCCAGCCGCTATCCATTACTCCTCCGTGAAAATCTAGGGAGGATTCATACCTTTCCCAAGGGTCAGATCACGTAAGTGAATGTAATGGATTCGACTGGAATTCGAACTCGGCTCTCCGATTCCTCAATCCTAGCCGCTATCCATTACTCCTCCGGGAAAATCTAGAGGAGGATTCATACCTTTCCCAAGGGTCAGATCACGTAAGTGAATGTAATGGATTCGACTGGAATTCCAACTCTGCTCTCCGATTCCTAAATCCGAGCTGCTATCCATTACACCCCCGGGAAAATCTAGAAGAGGATTCATACCTTTCCCAAGGTTATTAGCACGTAAGTGAATGTAATGGATTCGACTGGAATTCGAACTCGTCTCTCCGATTCCTCAATCCGAGCTGCTATCCATTACTCCTCCGGGAAAATCTAGAAGAGGATTCATACCATTCCCAAGGGTATTAGCACGTAAGTGAATATAATGGATTCGACTGGAATTCCAACTCGGCTCTCTGATTCCTCAATCCGAGCCACTATCCATTAATCCTCCGGGAAAATCTAGAAGAGGATTCATACCTTTCCCAAGGGTCATAGCACGTAAGTGAATGTAATGGATTCGACTGGAATTCGAACTCGGCTCTCCGATTCCTCAATCTGAGCCACTATCCATTAATACTCCGGGAAAATCTAGAAGAGGATTCAAACCTTTCCCAAGTGTCATAGCACGTAAGTGAATGTAATGGATTCGACTGGAATTCGAACTCGGCTCTCCGATTCCTAAATCCGAGCCGCTATCCATTACTCCCCCGGGAAAATCTAGAAGAGGATTCATACCATTCCCAAGGGTATTAGCACGTAAGTGAATGTAATGGATTCGACTGGAATTCCAACTCGGCTCTCCGATTCCTAAATCCGAGCCACTATCAATTACTCCCCCGGGAAAATCTAGAAGAGGATTCATACCTTTCCCAAGGGTATTAGCACGTAAGTGAATGTAATGGATTCGACTGGAATTCGAACTCGGCTCTCCGATTCCTCAATCCGAGCCGCTATCCATTACTCCTCCGGGAAATTCTAGAAGAGGATTCATACCTTTCCCAAGGGTCATAGCACGTAAGTGAATGTAATGGATTCGACTGGAATTCGAACTCGGCTCTCCGATTCCTAAATCCGAGCCGCTATCCATTACTCCCCCGGGAAAATCTAGGAGAGGATTCATACCTTTCCCAAGGGTATTAACACGTATGTGAATGTAATGGATTCGACTGGAATGCGAACTCGGCTCTCCGATTCCTCAATCCGAGCCAGTATCTATTACTCCTCCGGGAAAATCTAGAAGAGGATTCATACCTTTCCCAAGGGTATTAGCACGTAAGTGAATGTAATGGATTCGACTGGAATTCGAACTCTGCTCTCCGATTCCTCAATCCAAGCCGCTATCCATTACTCCTCCGGGAAAATCTAGAAGAGGATTCATACCTTTCCCAAGGGCATTAACACGTAAGTGAATGTAATGGATTCGACTTGAATTCGAACTCGGTTGTCCGATTCCTCAATCCGAGCAACTATCTATTACTCCTCCGGGAAAATCTAGAAGAGGATTCATACCTTTCCCAAGGGTATTAACACGTATGTGAATGTAATGGATTCGACTGGAATTCGAACTCGGCTGTCCGATTCCTAAATCAGAGCCAGTATCTATTACTCCTCCGGGAAAATCTAGAAGAGGATTCATACCTTTCCCAAGGTTATTAACACGTATGTGAATGTAATGGATTCGACTGGAATTCGAACTCGGCTGTCCGATTCCTCAATCCGAGCCATTATCTATTACACCTCCGGGAAAATCTAGAAGAGGATTCATACCTTTCCCAAGGATATTAACACGTATGTGAATGTAATGGATTCGACTGGAATTCGAACTCGGCTGTCCGATTCCTCATTCCGATCCACTATCCATTACTCCCCAGGAAAATCTAGAAGACGATTCATACCTTTCCCAAGGGTATTAGCACGTATGTGAATGTAATGGATTCGACTGGAATTTGAACTCGGCTGTCCGATTCCTCAATCCGAGCCACTATCTATTACTCCTCCGGGAAAATCTAGAAAAGGATTCATACCTTTCCCAAGGATATTAACACGTATGTGAATGTAATGGATTCGACTGGAATTCGAACTCGGCTCTCCGATTCCTAAATCCGAGCCACTATCCATTACTCCCCCGGGAAAATCTAGAAGAGGATTCATACCTTTCCCAAGGTTATTAACACGTATGTGAATGTAATGGATTCGACTCGAATTCGAACTCGGCTGTCCGATACCTCAATCCGAGCCACTATCTATTACTCCTACGGGAAAATCTAGAAGAGAATTCATACCTTTCCCAAGGATATTAACACGTATGTGAATGTAATTGATTCGACTGGAATTCGAACTCGGCTGTCCGATTCCTCAATCCGAGTCACTATCCATTACTCCCCCGGGAAAATCTAGAAGAGGATTCATACATTTCCCAGGATATTAACACGTATGTGAATGTAATGGATTCGACTGGAATTCGAACTCGACTGTCCGATTCCTCAATCCGAGCCACTACCTATTACTCCTACGGGAAAATCTAGAAAAGGATTCATACCTTTCCCAAGGATATTAACACGTATGTGAATGTAATGGATTCGACTGGAATTCGAACTCGGCTGTCCGATTCCTCAATCCGAGCCACTATCCATTACTCCCCCGGGAAAATCTAGAAGAGGATTCATACCTTTCCCAAGGGTATTACCACGTATGTGAATGTAATGGATTCGACTGGAATTCGAACTCGGCTGTCCGATTCCTCAATCCGAGCCACTATCTATTACTCCTACGGGAAAATCTAGAAGAGGATTCATACATTTCCCAAGGATATTAACACGTATGTGAATGTAATGGATTCGACTGGAATTCGAACTCGGCTGTCCGATTTCTCAATCCGAGCCACTATCCATTACTCCTACGGGAAAATCTAGAAGAGGATTCATACCTTTCCCAAGGATATTAACACGTATGTGAATGTAATGGATTCGACTGGAATTCGTACTCGGCTCTCCGATTCCTCATTCCGAGCCACTATCTATTACTCCTCCGGGAAAATCTAGAAGAGGATTCATACCTTTCCCAAGGGTATTAGCATGTAAGGGTATGTAATGGATTCGACTGGAATTCGAACTCGGCTCTCCGATTCCTAAATCCGAGCCGCTATCCATTACTCCTCCGGGAAAATCTAGAAGAGGATTCATACCTTTCCCAAGGGTATTAACACGGATGTGAATGTAATGGATTCGACTGGAATTCGAACTCGGCTCTCGGATTCCTCAATCCGAGCCACTATCTATTACTCCTCCGGGAAAATCTAGAAGAGGATTCATACCTTTCCCAAGGGTATTAACACGTATGTGAATGTAATGGATTCGACTGGAATTCGAACTCGGCTCTCCGATTCCTCAATCGGAGCCACTATCTATTACTCCTCCGGGAAAATCTAGAAGAGGATTCATACCTTTCCCAAGGGTATTAACACGTATGTGAATGTAATGGATTCGACTGGAATTCGAACTCGGCTCTCCGATTGCTCAATCGGAGCCACTATCCATTACTCCTCCGGGAAAATCTAGAAGAGGATTCATACCGTTCCCAAGGTTATTAACACGTATGTGAATGTAATGGATTCGACTGGAATTCGAACTCGGCTCTCCGATTCCTCAATCGAGCCACTATCCATTACTCCTCCGGGAAAATCTAGAAGAGGATTCATACCTTTCCCAAGGGTATTAACACGTATGTGAATGTAATGGATTCGACTGGAATTCGAACTCGGCTCTCCGATTCCTCAATCCGAGCCGCTATCCATTACTCCTCCGGGAAAATCTAGAAGAGGATTCATACCTTTCCCAAGGTTATTAACACGTATGTGAATGTAATGGATTCGACTGGAATTCGAACTCGGCTCTCCGATTCCTCAATCGGAGCCACTATCTATTACTCCTCCGGGAAAATCTAGAAGAGGATTCATACCTTTCCCAAGGTTATTAACACGTATGTGAATGTAATGGATTCGACTGGAATTCGAACTCGGCTCTCCGATTCCTCAATCGGAACCACTATCTATTACTTTTCCGGGAAAATCTAGATGAGGATTCATACCTTTCCCAAGGGTATTAACACGTATGTGAATTTAATGGATTCGACTGGAATTCGAACTCGGCTCTCCGATTCCTCAATCCGAGCCGCTATCCATTACTCCTCTGGGAAAATCTAGAAGAGGATTCATACCTTTCCCAAGGTTATTAGCACGTAAGTGAATGTAATGGATTCGACTGGAATTCAAACTCGGCTCTCCGATTCCTCAATCGGAGCCACTATCTATTACTCCTCCGTTAAAATCTAGAAGAGGATTCATACCTTTCCCAAGGTTATTAACACGTATGTGAATGTAATGGATTCGACTGGAATTCGAACTCGGCTCTCCGATTCCTCAATCCGAGCCACTATCTATTACTCCTCCGGGAAAATCTAGAAGACGATTCATACCTTTCCCAAGGTTATTAACACGTATGTGAATGTAATGGATTCGACTGGAATTCGAACTCGGCTCTCCGATTCCTAAATCCGAGCCGCTATCCATTACTCCTCCGGGAAAATCTAGAAGAGGATTCATACCTTTCCCAAGGGTATTAACACGTATGTGACTGTAATGGATTCGACTGGAATTCGAACTCGGCTCTCCGATTCCTCAGTCCAAATAGTTATCCACCATGCCTCCTTAGTTTTTTTTTTTTTTGTTTTTTTTTTTGTCATGGCAGAAATTCCATTTTGAAATTGTAATTCAACAGAATTGATCCTCATCGCTATAGTTGATTCGCCGTATATGTTGTGATACACTTTTTCGACCCGTAAATAAATAACAATGAACGATGCTCCATCTTTAAGGTGAATCTTCTACCCTGGATGAATTTGTGAATCTTTTTCACAGCAAAAATTATTCCCAACGCCTCTTTCTCTGTCTGACTATAATTCTTCTCAGCTAACAAAAGATTTCTTTACGCATGCACTATCGCTTTTACAGAACCATCTTTGTGCTTTTTATGCCAAATTACGGCACTGTTGCCTTAGTTACTAGCGTCGCTTGACACAATTATTTCTAATTTGGGATCAAAATGCAAGAGAAACAAGTCAAATGTTAAAATCTTTTTTTAATTTTTTTCGAATGCTTTTTGGCATTCGGCCTTGGAGGGACGGAGCATATGAATAAAGAAGATGTATATGGATAGCAGAAAAAGGATGGTAAAATGGTAAAAATTACTCAGAGCGATAAAAGACAGGAAGTAGTGGAGAGCCATGAGCGCCCAGATCCTGAAATATAATATCTCATATAAAAGATAAATACTTCTCGAAGTGATGTTGCATAATGGGGATCGTCTAATTTAGACGTCCTTATTTTTAACACTTAATCTAAAATTATGGGAACATAATACTCCCGGTTTTCACCCCTATTAAAATGATTTTGCCCCTATTAATTATAATGAACATATTCTTATTAAACATTCCTTTGATGACAAATACATTCTAAGCAGATGAATAAACGAACCTAATTTTTGATGAATCATAAACGATATACACGTCTAACAGCTACGTGCCATTTGCACTGTTTCTGGGAAAGTACCCGGAAGTTAAAAGTCACCATGTTACTTTTGTCTCTTACCAAACCACCAACCGTTGACTTTTGGGTTACCTTTTCTTTTTTTTCTTTTTTTTTTTTTGACTAATAAGAAGATGAAGAAGCGACTAAAATTTATGACAGGAAGTATGCCATTTTTTTCAAATGTTCTTCGGGTATAAATCTCGTATATATATATATATATATATATATATATATATATATATATATATATATAAGTAACGAAAATCTTGGTAATCCGTATGGATAATCCCAAGGAGGATGAAATCCTGCGAGCTCAATGTTAAGTCAGGGCGAATAATTTAATTTAAGAAAAACAGACCACTTTAAGGCTCCATTTGTTATAATTTATTTCACCAGAGAATTTTATTTTTCTTTGGATCTTCACTTTCAAAGGTGAAACGAAAAATCGTTTCATTTCACCTTTGAAAGTGAAGTCTGAAGATCCAGAGAAAAATAAAATTCTCTGGTGAAATAAATTATAACAAATGGAGCCTTAAAGTGGTCTGTTTTTCTTTAAATTATATATATATATATATATATATATATATATATATATATGTATGTCTGGTGCGATGGATAAATTGTTGTCAAAATTATGCCAAAATGAAAATAACACTGATATCTCTTTCTAATAGATATATTTACCAAAATTACACAAAAACATCTTGAAATACTAAAGAGTAAATTTATTCAATAAAATCACCATTGGCATCAACCACTGCTTCCAGATGACTTCGGAATCTCCTGCAACTCTTCTGGGCAGTCTCCTTGTTTAAATTGGTGAATGCTGCTATAATCCTTGCCTTCAGTTCATCTTTGGTGTTACAAGGAGTTTTGTTGTTCTCTCGCTCAACTGCGCCCCCCACATAATAATCAAGGGGGTTGCAGTCTGGGGATTTAGGTGGCCAAAAGTAAAGGTGGTGTGGAAGCAGACAGACATAACTGGTTTCTCCTGCTTGTGTGGCATTGTGACACCTACTGGGGCCTTCTGGGCTCGACTCTTAGTCATTGCTATTCCTCCTGTCTTTGTCTTACAAGATAATTCTCTTTCTTGCGTCAGTAATGGGAGCACCTTGGCCCTTCTTCTCCTGGGTCCCCAATTCTCTATCCCCTTAGCCATAGGTGCAGATGACAATAACCCTCTATCATTCTCATTACATGGAGGAGTTCGTGGCCTTCTCTGCCTGGACGGTCTCGACGGAAACCTTCCCAATTTCTCCTTGTTATTTCTATGAGGACAGTTCCTTCTAAGATGCCTTGGTTCTCGACAGAACCACCACCTTCTTGTTGGGCAATTTGTTGCAAAGTGGCCCACCTGACCACATGCCCAACACCTCATACCTTTTCTCACATGGACTACCCTCCCTCTTACTTCTGGGGCGGCCTGCCAACTCCCTAAGTAGCTCATCTGACTACATATCCAACATCTTACACCTATTATTCTGGGTCCGCCCGTTGGCTTTTCCATGGTCCTGTCTTTCAGGCTCAGCCTTCTTTAATAATATTGGTGGGGAACTCTTCTTTATTCTGCACCACTTAGCTAGGGGTCCTTTCTTCCAACACCTAGTGCACTTGTCTGGGAGCAATCCCCACTTCGTCGGACAGTCCGCTGCTTTATGGCCCTCGTAACCGCATGTCTAGCAGACCATATCGTCCGGCCGTGGGCTTAAAATACCCATGCCTTGTTGACCAAGCCTTTCTTCTGGGATCCTCTTGCCATTCCTCAGGCTCTACTGATTCTCTCTTAACCTTTTGATTCCGCGTGGGGGTTCTCTTTACTTCCCACTTTCTGCCTACCGCCCGAATTTCTCCTTATGCTTTCCTATTTTTTACCTTCTCCCAAAACTACATGGCTTTCCTTAGCCAGCGCCACTGCTACCGATAACTTTATCTGTCCCTCTTTAAGGACATCGTGGCGAATACGCTCGTCACTGAGTGCTTCTACATACAAATCACCCAACTGAGCCTGCATTGCTGCATTGTTTTTCACATCTTCCGGAAAAGCTAACGTGGCCAGCTTCTCTGCTCGGTTCCCTAGATCTCCAGGGGTTTCAGCCCTAAGCTGCACCAGCTTCAGGATGGCCCTCAAAGCCTCTATCGCCGTTTCCTCGTCGGCGAACTCCTGAGTCAATAGTTCTTTCAGCCTTTCCTATGTTAATTTGGGGTCACACGCTAAGAACCCCTTCATAAACTTGTGGCCTCGTATGCTTGGTACAGGGTTTTTTCGGTCTGAGAAACCATAAACTGTATGGCTCTTATCTCTTGTTGCCAAACAGTTCCTCAACTCTTTAGAATTCCCGTTAAAGGCCGGAATCTTAGGTCCGCCTAACAATTTACTTAGGTCTACTGGCAACTGTTGTTTTACCCTCTCTTCCTCTGTGTCTACCCTATCAGATTCGTGGTCAGATATTTTTATACAATTAAAAAACAGCAACAATAAAAAAAAAATCCTGTGGTCGCGGCACCAAGCTGTGACACCTACTGGGGCGTTCTGGGTTTGACACTTAGTCACGGCCACCAATATGTGACCCGTTCGAACTACGTCGTCGCTACCCGACGGGATCTTTTGGTCAGGGTACCAAATGGGATGGTCGGTCTATTCTAACTGAACGAATACGTAACACCAGATGCAATCGTTTCGACACCAGCTCCGTCATCTCGCTTCCAATGACTGGTTACCGAAGTAACTGCTTTGATCTCAAGTCTAACCTACCCACGTTGTGATTTTGATCTTAGGTTGACAAGATCAATGAGACACCGGAGCCGGCGTGCAAGGTAAGTCTAAACTGGAGATGACGTCGCACAAGCAAAAAAAGAAATAAATGAAAACCCAAAAATTTTGAGTATGTTTAAAGAATACAAATCCACTTTTATCAGTCTGTTATATACAGGAGTGTGTTTTCTTCCCAACCCGTTTCTTCTGAGATATACACTTTTATACTTCTAGGCAAGTTCTGGTTTTCAAAGCAAATGGTGTAGTTTTTAAGTGCTGGATTAGCTTCGTTCGTCAGTATAACTTGCTGTTTGTAGAAAAGCGAAGTCGGAGGTTCTCGCGTCGGCCGGAATCGTGGAATCTCTCTGTTAGCTCACTCTTCAACTGCGAAACGCGAACTTCTACTGCTGCCTAACTGCAACACGAGGGCGCTCGCTTATATGAACTTCGACCAAAAACTGGTGCGGAGGTTAGACACAGCCTGAGGTTTTCGGTAAATCCCCGATTTCCAACAAGGGTCTCTATGTTGTCTGGCTAGGAAAATTAATTACTCCCCATTTTTGGAAAATTAATTCCTTCCTATTTCGGAGGGTGGGGTCCCTTCGTCCGTGAGGAGAGGTTGCAGGATAGCTATCCTCCTAAACTTCTTCCTCCGCATATTGGTACCTCGCACCAATTTCTTTTGGTTGGCGTTAGTAACTTCTCCGTCTTCCTTACCATTTTACCTCCGACTTTCACCACTGGTACCACCCGTCCAATGACCTCTCGATCGTGCTGGTGGGGCCAAGCTTGCTTCATTAATTAACACTTTTACACCATTGCTTATTCAGGAATTCTCAGTTTAGAATTATCAACTGGAGCTTTCTTTACGCAATTCCATTTTTGCCTGCCAAAATTTTTACAATGAACATATGGCCCTCTCGCCTGGCCGCTTCCTTAATGGTGTACTTAATATCTTATTCCCTTTCGAACTGTATCTTCGTCGATTCTGGTTATTTTGTGTTTTCTTACCCAGCACTTTTAGCGACCGGCATTAGTCAATTGTCAAAGATCGCCACATGGCCTTTCTGTGAAATTATCGTCGACGCAATTCTTCGGTTTCTTGAGAAAAATATATATATATATTTATTTTTTTAAAATAAAACAAAATCATTTTTATATTGAACGGTATACCCTTCGGGATAATTTTTAACCCTTCTTTTCTGTTTTCAGCATTTTCCCGTTCAATTTTTATGGCTAATTAGTTAATTAATTACCATAACTATATAGTGTCTCACACACACACACACACACACACACACACACACACACACACACACACACATATATATATATATATATATATATATATATATATATATATAATTCGGTGTATAAAAATAATTTAATTCCACTTCCATCAGTTCAACCTAATATTTTAAGAAAACTATTGCTGGCTTGCACCACTAGAGTTCCTTTTTCTAGCCATAATGTTACTATTTACACACAGACTGATGGAGTAAGTATGATAAACCCTCTCAGGTCATGCTTCTCCAATTATTATATGTGTTATGTTGAAAACAAGGTTTTTACTAAAGTTAATTAAACCTAAAATATATGTTCGTTATTTAGACGATATATTTATTTTAGCTGAAAACAAGTAATAGAAAATCTGAAAGCTACATTTCAACAAAATTCCGTCCTAAACTTTACTTATGAACTTAGTGAAAAAAAAAAAACATCCTTTCTTAGGTGTTCTCGTCGATTTTAGTAATAATGCTTTTAAAACTTCTGTTTATAAAAAAAAAACAACTAGCAAAGACTCTTGCCATCTTAATTTCTATAGTGAATACCCTCTTAGATATAAAATAGATGTTATTAAAAATTTCCTCCCGAGAGCGCACGAGAATTCATCCTCTCGCACGCTTTTCTTTAAAGAGGACACATGGCACAGTGGATAAAGGTGTTGGCTAGATCCAGCGACAGGACCCGAAGAGGGTGAGTTCAATACCCGATTAAGGCAGTGGAGAACTTTCAGAGGGAAATTAACAGGAGATAACTGATAACTGACACCAATTAAACATGGCACGTAGAACAGTCTACCCCTGTGAGCGAAATAAAACGTTAATATATATATAAGCGTTATTTTTAGTCGAGACTCGTATTTGAGTAGACGCTCCATTTATTTTATTAAACTGTATTTTTATTTATTTTCGCCTACTGGCCTGAATATTCGAGAGATTTTAAAGAAAAATATGCGCTCGCTGATAAAGATTTTTTTTAAAGGTTCTATTCATCTTCATATGACCATCGACGCACTTTGTGGCTGAAAGGTCTAAAGGACGTCGGATCGAATGATGGTTTCCCCTCGCCAGGGGAACGCATATTTATCTTTAATAAGTATTTTGAATATTATGTCCTGTATATGAAAATAAGATAATATATTGTTTAATAAAGTAAACGTGCTGTTTACACTAATATGGCCAACCACTAAAAGTAACATTAAAGTAATAAAATCTGTCGAACAAATAATTAATATATATATATATATATATATATATATATATATATATAAATATAAAAGTGAACATTGAAGTCAACACTCAGAGGCGACATGCTATATTTTATTTCTTTTATATATATATATATATATATATGTGTGTGTGTGTGTGTGTGTGTGTGTGTGTGTGTATTGACCTGTGCATATACATATACACGCATATATATCTTCATTCGGCTATTGTTTCGTTTTCTTATTTGATTTGGTGGTATCTTAAGTAATAATTGCCCGTCTACTAGGGTGTTTAGCTAATCCCTGTTCGAGACGACTGCTCAGGCATATTTGTGTTTGTTGAACACTTACAGAACCCACCTGTGGTTTATACTGCAACTATGCTGAGTGGACTTTAGTCGGAGTTTCTGGGAGAGAGCGCGTTGTCCAACAGCGTGAACAAGGCCAACATACTCAAACCCTCAGTCACAATGGCTTGTGACTTGATGCTAACACAACCAACGATGGCTGCCAAAGTGTTCCGTCTACCCAGTTTCACTCACGAGGCTTGGGCCAGTCCATGGTATGGTTTTCAGGTACTTTTCACGTACTGAGACCATGTCACGTGCTGAAATCTCCTCTACCAGACCGATAAACTGAAGAAGTCAACTTCCTGACAAATTGAGATTTGAACCCGGGTCGTATGGTCAGAAAGTGAATGTTGTAACCACTCAACCACGTGCCAATAAATATATATATGTCTGTATACATTTTCGTATCATACTAATTTTGCATCGTATTATAAAATACAAACATAGCAAATATGCATCTTTGCCTTTGTTTACATTTATAAGATGCTTAGCTGTTTCTCATTCAGTTGTTTCTGGCTGTACACATTTACACACTGAGTATAGCGTTACTAACGATACTGCTATCATTCTCTTATTTTTTAACTTATTTAACTAGAAGATAGAATAAAGAGATTGAGGAAAAGAGGTTAGTCTATTGTAATTTGGTCTTTCAAAAAAGGAACTCGTATGTTACACGAAAGACACGATAAAATCATTCTTAATCAGTAAAAATGTGGGCGTTACATGATACGCAAGATCGTGCATTACATATATATATATATATATATATATATATATTAAATCAAGAAAAACCTTAAAAATCCATTTTACTTATAATTTATTTCGTGAATATTTTAATATTCGTCTCTTCAGATCGAAATTATTTTAGAAGTTTTGAGGTCTGAAGAGATGAATAATATTAAATTATATAATTTATAATTAAATTTGTATTCATTATTGTTTAAACTTTGTTATGGGAACTTACCCGTAATAATAATGGACTGTTCCTGATATTATAAATACTGCGCCTCTTAAGAATATTGTAAGACTAGGAGAGATAATTGAGAGCATACTGTAAGGACATTGGAATAGTGATACTTGTCGAGACAACATAGTTCACTCTAACCAAATCTGATAGTCATTACTAATACTTCTACTTCTTTGTATTATATTTCTGTTGTAATATATCTTTGTATTCCATACCTGTGTTTGTGTTATTCTTTCATTGGTTCTAACCTTGGACCATCACCGTGGTACAAGGAACTTGCACCATAACAAACTTATATGCATGTATTTACGCACATTCACACATGTAGTATATAGGTATACACACATGCACATATATGCACATATAAACGCGCGTACACAGGTACACGTACACTTATGTCTGTACTTTAAATGGTGAAGTTATTTTTTTTATTTTTTGGGTATTAATTATGGTTGGTTGCGTTTATAGAATGTTTATTTGTTGTTTGAATATGTGAATATAGTACACACTCACGCACGTTGCGCGCACGCACATATATACGAGGGTCATTCAATAAATAAGGTGAATTTTTCGGTATAAGGACTTCTAATACAGATAGAAGCTTACTTTTTACGAGGGTCATTCAATAAATAAGGTGAATTTTTCGGTATAAGGACTTCTAATACAGATAGAAGCTTCCTTTTTACGAGGGTCATTCAATAAATAAGGTGAATTTTTCGGTATAAGGACTTCTAATACAGATAGAAGCTTACTTTTTACGAAGGTCATTCAATAAATAAGATATAAGGACTTCCTAATACAGATCCTTTTTACGAGGGTCATTCAATAAATAAGGTGAATTTTTTCGGTATAAGGACTTCTAATACAGATAGAAGCTTCCTTTTTACGAGGGTCATTCAATAAATAAGGTGATTTTTTCGGTATAAGGGCTTCTAATACAGATAGAAGCTTACTTTTTTTTGTTTAACTACTTTTTCACGTGGATTTAATTTCTTTTGCAGATTAAAAAAAACTTTGAGAGTTTTGGCGATTAACAAAGATGGCCGACCAAGAAGCATGCTCCAGGATTGAACAGCGGTCAGTTATCAAGTTTTTGGTTGCTGAAGAGTGCAAACCAGTTGAAATTCATAGGAGAATGTCAACTGTGTGTGGTGCCACATGTTTCAGCCAAAAAATGTCTACAAGTGGGCTAAATTGCTTAAAGATGGACGGAGCAGTGTTGAGGATGAAGACAGGCCTGGGAGGCCTACAGAAGTGAGGTCTCCTGAGGTGATCGAATCAGTCAATGACCTCATTCAGTCTGACAGAAGGGTGACAGTGGATGACATTGCAAGGACTTTGAGCTTATCTGTTGGGACAGAACACAAAATTGTCCATGATGACCTTGGCTACTCGAAGGTCAGCTGCCGATGGGTGCCAAAGATGCTTACTGCAGAACACAAACTGAGGAGAGTCGAGTTGTCCCAGAATGTCTCTCCCGCTATGAGAAGAATGGTGATGAGTTTCTGAAGAAGGTTGTCACATGTGATGGGACATGGGTCTGGCACTAAGTGCCTGAGTCCAAACGACAGTCCATGGAGTGGAAGCACGTAGGCTCTCCAGCGAAGAATTTCAAGTCCCAGCGGTCCACGAGGAAGGTGATGCTCATCGTTTTTTTTGAGATATGCAAGGCCCAATCACCATGAACAGTGCCAACTACTGTGAACTGCTGAGGCAGGTCAAGAAAGACATAAAGAACAAACGCAGGGGTCATCAGTCAGAAGGAGTCATCTTGCATCATGACAACGCAAGGCCTCACACAGCAGCCCAAACGGTGCAGACCATCAATGAGCTGGGCTGGGAACTTCTCCCTCATCCCCCCTTACAGCCCAGACCTTGCCCCCTTCAGACTTTCACCTGTTTGGTCCCTTGAAAGCGTTCACGAGAGGTACGAAGTTTAAAAGTGACGATGAAGTCAAAAGTGTTGTGAGCGACTGGCTGAGACATCAGTCCAAAGATTTTTACGCTGGGGGAATACGGAAGCTTGTGCACAGATGGGGAAAGTGTGTGACAGTGCTGGGAGACTACGTTGAAAAAAAAAAAAAAAAAAAACAGTAAGCTTCTATCTGTATTAGAAGTCCTTATACCGAAAAATTCACCTTATTTATTGAATGACCCTCGTATGATTGTTAAATAGTATATATTTATTAAATTAATTATTTACTCAAATCTTATGTTTCATTTTTAATGGTTATTAGTTTATTTGCTTTTCTCTTGGTGTTATATATTGAGATATTGATTAGGAGGGGAGTAGGTTTGTTCACTTGTAGTTGTTAGTGTGTGTATGTATATATTTATATGTATATGCACGCACACGCGTATAGGTGTATAAATTTAATATTTGTTTGTGTATTTATTTATTAATAATTATTTGTTATGTTTATATTATATTTATTTCATTTATTTATTTATATTTTACATTATATTTCTTTTATTTATTTATTTTTAATTAGTGCTTAGATAGCAAAGTAGGTATCTATATGCATACATTTACCTATTAGTTCAGTTTTAGAGTTTATTTTGATTTCTAAATCTAATTATGCAAATTTTTAGTGTTAATACTATATGGGGCTGCGCATTTTATAATTTCCCATTTGATTTTGGTGGGATTAATGTTTTGTTTTTTTTTGGGCTCCATATATGTTTTGACGGGATTGTATTGTTTGTGTATTTTTCTTTCAAAGGACATTTTTTATCATATCTTTCTTTTAAGTTTTTTTTCTCTTTTTCTGTGGTGACTATGTAGAGTTTTTCGTCTGTGTTAATATTATTAATTACGATAGCTATGTATATTATGTTATTCGTTAAACACTTACTGTTAATTGGGCAATTTCCTTTGCTTCTGCAATTACATTTGATGATGTTATTTTACTGGATGTTATTGTTATTGATTTTGTTGAGTATTTTTTTAATATGCATAGTTATTACTTTCTCCATGTTACCCATGCAGCTGCAACTAATTTTGATTGTATTTTTATTGATAATTTGATGTTTTTAGGGAACTGTTTGTCAGTTATTTGGAAGAATATTTTCCCTATTTTTGTCGAATTGTTGTAGGTGGAGATGAACCAAATTATGTTTCTTTTTCTGTTGTTTTTGTTTGACTTGTTTTCGTTTTTGTATTCTAGGACAGATAGTTTTTGTTTTCTTTTGTTGAAATTCTTTTATTTATAGACATGGATATTTGTCTGAATACGTTAGGGTTAGAGTTAAGGAGTGGTTGGCAGTTTTGTTAATGTATATTTGTTTGTTGTTTGAGGGTTTCATTGACGACGACTGAATTGACACAGTACCTGAACTATCACACCCCTACCTTCATACGGACAAAAGACTTCTTCACGGGCATAGGGTTATTTGGACAGTTCTTACATACTGTATGTCCAAAAAAGAAATCTCTTGTACGAATATAGGAAGATATAACAAAATGCCTAATGTATAGTTTCGCCTATCGCCCAGTTCACACTCCTCCTAAAGCTTTTGAACAGGAGTAGAAGTCTTTTGGAGTTGAGGATTGAGATTCCGGTTCCTTCAACAATCTTCTCACTCTCTTTCACTCCCTTGCGTCTTAGTGGCATTATCGCCTAGCTTGGGTGAACTGATTAAAAATATATATATATATATATATATATATATATATATATATATATATATATATATATATATGTATGTATGTATGTATGTATGTATAAATGTGGATATAAACTAAATAATTAGTTATTAGGAACTGTTATACGCGCGTTAGCATGCATACACAGGTAAACGAATAAATATTTAATTAATTTAATATAAGGTGTAAATAAAACAGCGCTTAATGTTGTTAGACAGAGCTAAAATGTATATATATATATATATATATATATATATATATATATATAACTGCGTTCGAAGTGCAACTTAGTTTCGTGTTTCTACCAACTCTTCAGGACCGAACTACTGGCGTTGTTCCGTGCCTGATGAGTTGGTAGAACAAGAAAACTAAAGTTGCACTCGAACGTAGGTTATAATATCTATTAAGATAGATAGATAGATAGATAGATAGATAATGAACAGACTAAGAACGATAGGATTAGATAGATAGATAGATAGATAGATAGATAGATAGATAGATAGATAGATAGATAGATAGATAGATCATCAGACTAGGATAGATAGATAGATAGATTGAGATAGATAGATAGATAGATAGATAGATGAACAGAGATAGATAGATAGATAGATAGATAGATAGATAGATAGATAGATAGATAGATAGATAGATAGATAATGAACAGACTAGGATAGATAGATAGACAGACTAGATAGATAGATAGATAGATAGATAGATAGATAATGAACAGAACAGACTAGGATAGATAGATAGATAGATAGATAGATAGATAGATAGATAGATAGATAATGAACAGACAGACTGATGATAGATAGATAGATAGATAGATAGATAGATAGATAGATAGATAGATAGATAGATATTCAAAAATGAAAGAGACTGCCGCTGTTTGGTGTTGACCTCAATGTCCAGTTTTATATTTACATACACTTTACTTCTGACACTGAGCAATTTCCCCCCGTAAATATATTTTCGTAAAATACATCTATTGGATGCTTTAGTGCGTATCTCTTGTGGAGTGTTTTCACAGTGGAGGCTTGTATTTCTAATAAGTCGTCCTAAATTAGGTCCGACGTACAAAACGTTAGGAACTTGGAAAATAAGAGTCAATGGCGCAGCAATCTAGTTGTGATGGTTGGTACTTCAAATGTCCGAATCTCGACTGATGCGCTCAACACCATTCGGTATTTATCATTTCACCCACGGGAAACGAATATGGTACAAGGCCGGTTTTATTGTGGGTTTCTCCGAGCCCGTAGGCTCGGCCAAAAAAATAGCCTTTTGAAGCCGATTAGACGGGTTCAGACCCTGTCTACCTCCCCGGACGAAACCTTGCCCTTCGGCAAAGCTTCGTCCGGGTTCCTCTCTGCTAACGCAGAGAGTTCGACAGGAGGCGTGCGCAGTCAGAGACCGCGAGACGCCATTCTGCCAGACTTGCCACTGCTACTCCTACTTATTATCTATGGGAGAGTCCATTACAATAGAATAGGTACTATGGCATAACAGTATCATCAGTGATGTTTTTAGCCGATGTTCATTAGGTGTTTCGGGTCTTTCAAAATCATACCCTTTCTCCACGGTGAACCAATCGATACCGATCGGGTATCGACTTGTGTTCCTTCCGTTAGTTACGATTTTTCCATCCTTCTGAATGCATACTGCTAATTTATAGTCCGATCCCAGATAACTTCCGGTTCACTAGCAATATGCGCTCTTCCATAAAAACGGAAGCCAACGCAACCACAGTTTCTATCTGGTAAGAAACATGGCGGCGGTAAGTGGTAAGTAACGATTTGTTTCCCTCACTGTGACATATACGTCTACATGTACACATACGAAAACGCACTCAAAAATCACGTTCGGTTTACATTTATCACATTTCCATTCATGTTAATCATCCGCCCGAAGGAAAAACAAAAAAGAATGTCCTCCTTCCTTTTCCTTGACCCTCGCGCTGTATGAGTTACACACGCATATCAACGCAGCCACACTCACACATATATACCAATATACCCATCTATATATATATATATATATATCGTAACCCTGGTAGGGGCAATCAGTTGCTACATCTTAGCCAGAGATCACCAGTAGGTAACAATGGTTCGGAGTACCCTAATTCTGCCCCCTAGTCGAGACACCATTGGGAACTGATGACATCGGGGAGATCGTTAATGAATATAAGAAACAGAGTAGGGCCCAGGATAGAGTCTTGGGGAACACCTGCGTGAAAGCATTTGTAGCTTTAGGTCATATTCAATATACAATACCTTAAGACCATATATTAAAAGCATAATACAGTGTAACCCGGATATAAGAGAAACCCGGATATAAGAGAGATTTTCTCTGGTCCCCAAATTAGAGCCATACTTACCTAAACAAAATAGACCAAACCTGGATATAAGAGAAACCCGGATATAAGAGACTTCTCCGGTCCCGATAACTCTCTTATATCCGGGTTACACTGTATAAGAAACAGAGTAGGGCCAAGGATAGAGCGTTGGGGAACATCTGCGTGAAAGCATTTGTAGTTTTAGGTCATATTCAATATACAGTACCTTAAAACCATGTATTAAAAATTAAACAATTATTTAACGAAAAACAAAAGATATACACCTATATTTTCCATAAACATGAAGGGTCTAAGAGCAGAGATTGTCTGCCAAACGGGATGCTGGATTTCTACATTTGTCTGTGATACTGAGAGTTGAAGGAGAGAAAAAGGTCTAAAACCAATAAAGAGAAAGTATAAAAAAAAAACAATAAGAAAACGATAATAAAGAAAAAAAAATAACCACGACATTCTACACGTATTCTACATGTATGCGCACCCGCAATGAAAAAAGAAGAAGAAAATCAATATTAAAGTGAGGAAAAACGATTAAATAAGCAGTCAGTTGCCAGTAACTCCTGACGAGTGGAGGGAGCGATTGCTAGAGGGTCCGTTTACGATATAGAGTCGAAATACTGAAAATAAAATCAGTGGTCTAAGCGTCAATTTTCATATTTGTATTAATCTTATATATATATATTTATATATATATATATATATATATATATACATACAAACGGACTGTTTCGCTGTATCACAGCTAATTAGTGTGGCTAGACTCTCACTCTTTGACCACCAGCGTACGCGAAAAGGGAATTTTAACGCATAATACTAGATATAAGCATTACCGGCTACCAGAGTGCTCAATTCATAACGAAGAGCTTTTAGCGTTATATATATATATATATATATATATATATATATGTTATATATATATATATATATATATATATATATATATATATATATATATAACGCTACCAGAGTGCTCAATTCATAACGAAGACTTTTAATGTTATATTTTATATATATATATATATATATATATATATATATATATATATATAAAACTAAAAACTAAAAGGACACTAAAATGTAGCAAAGTTGAGACAAACCTTTTTCGCGCGTAAGCTGCCTGGAGCCTATTTGAAAACTCGAAAATCTATAAAAAGAATCGCTCGACATAATTCAAGTCAGTCAGCCACTGAGTTTCGAGAGATACCAGCAGACCCCTCGCGTGCCAACACACTGACTCAATAACCACTACCAACCTCTCAACAACTCAACACAAATCGCACTACTACTGCCGCAAAGAAACTTAACTTACAATTTACTAAAAAGTGATATTATCACTACAAAACAGTAATTGTACATTCAATCAACTTTAGCCTATCAATTAAAGGCAAACAACTCTTCATAACTTAAATCATCACTAACAGTTGTCACACACATACACACTATCACTTGAACTTACACAAATGACATTTTCCTTGCAGATATCAAACTACTTTAATTCCACAAACAAACTTAAACTATCAACCTTTACTCACTAAATTTCTGTATGGACAATCTTTGTAACCTTATCTCACTTGCCACATTTAACAAGCAACATATTATCACTTTGTGTATGTCAAATATATATATATAAATTCATATATTAAGAAATGGACAAAGTCCGACAATTTATTTATTAAAGACATTTTTATGTTTAACGTTCTTTTTTTATAGATACAAGTATTTAAGTAAATGCTCTGTTTATAATAAACAGTATTAAACAACATTTACCGGCCTGAATATTTCTATGAAAATTTCTCGGACATTCAGGCCGGTAAATGTTATTTAATACTGTTTATTATAAACAGAGCATTTACTTAAATACTTGTATCTATAAAAAAAAAAAGAACGTTAAACATAAAAATGTCTTTAATAAATATAAATTCATGTTATTGTTGAAATCTCTAATGACGTTTTTTTCAGTAATTTCTTGAAGTTGCATTGTCTATTTATTTTTGTTTGATTTATTTGTTGTGAATAAATGCATTCCGATCACGCACATTCTTGGCCTTTACAAAAAATCACCTTCTGATACATCTTTACTCAGCATAGATTCCGCAACAAGCTCTTCCCATTCGTATATACGATCCCTCGTTAAAGATGCAGGCAAAGTGGTCGGCTCCCTGTACCGCTCCAGTAAGTACCAGACTCCTCGTGCTATCCTCTACCTTCACAAAAACCAGATCAGACTTTAAATGAATTAGCTATGTCGTATTTGAGCTGCCCAGTCTAAACTTTATAGTCTAGATAGAGTCCAAAAGCGTTCCCGCGTCCTTGTGGGTGATGAATTATTTTCCACCCTACAACCCCTTTTCCACAGACGAGATGTGGCAAGCCTCTTAATCTTCTATAGCTACTCCCATGGAAAGTGCTCGGATGAACTGCATTCCTTGTTTCCGCCAGTTCTAGAAGCCACCATGTCACCCACATAGTAACGCACTACCCTTATTCACTTGGTATTCCCTTGGTGAGAAATAAGTTCCTCTCGAGCAGCTTCTTCCCATGAACCACTGCTCGGTGACCCCCCACCCCCGATCACTAAAATTTAATCTGTTCAAATTTAGGGTTAACCATTATCTTCCCCACATATTTACATAAATACAGGGGGCCGACACTATCTTTGGGACACTTTGAAAAGTGCGCTTAAATGTGTTTTTTGCAGCCGAGAGCTTTTGTGTTGATGAGTAGGTAGTACAGCAGTAACTGACCATTAATGGTATGAACATTGATTGATGGGTTTGTCTTTGGTTTCATGTTTTTCTTTATTTTTACTTCCAATTAGGCGACACTATTTTTCGGACATGACACAAATTCCGGGTTTTTTAATGATTTAGTCGTCGAACGTCTACAATATGCAAAATTTCTGCAGGTAAATTGAACCCTGAACATTACATTTCATTATCTTTACCATTCACTGCGAAAACGTATTAAAATCCTGAAGGAGAATGCATTCAAAAGAAGTCATCATTTTGGTCCAAAAGAAGAGAGAAGACGGGCTCAGCATCCGAAAGATCTCCGCTGAGATGAAGCTACCAAAGTCAACAGTCAACATGCTAAGTACAGACTATGAGCGGAAGAAGAAGAAGAAGAAAGGACGAAAAAAACAATTTCCAAGAGAACAGAAAGAAGAATGAAGAGGAGTGTTACAAGTTTGTTATCATCTGGAGAAAAAGTGACAGTGAAGAAAGTAAAGAAGGGTGAACTTGACGTCAGTGTTCGAACTGTAGAAAAAAAAAGCAACACGAAATTGGACTTAAGTATGCTAAAATCAAGAAAAGAATTACACTAACGAGAAAACACAAGGAGGCAAGGCTGGGAAGCGCCAAAAGTTGAATAACAAACCATGTCGACTTCAAGAAAGTGATATTTACTGATGAAAAACGTTTTAAGTTCGATGGACCTGACGGGTGGTGTACATGGTCGAGAAAAGGTGAACCTGTTATTCTCAACAAGAGACAGATGGGAGGAGGAGGAGTTGGGGTATGGTATTTCCGAATGGAAACTTGTGGCTCGAGTGGTTAAAAGGACGTCAAAATAGCTTGAGGTACAGAAAACTTTTGGAAAAGAGAGCCTTACCACTCATAGAAAAAGAAATGGGAAGTCATTTTATTTTGCAGCAAGATAACTGCAGCATCCATGTGGCCAAATCAGTCAAAAATTGGATGTGTGAAGCAAATATAACTATTCTGTAATGGACTTAAATTTAATTGAAAACATATGGGAAATGCTTGCAGAGCTTGTTTACGACGGGCCAGAAATAACCAGAGGCTGAACTGTTGCAGCGCATACAAGATGCTGAAAATAGACAGCTAGAAACACGAAGAGACGTTATTATCAATATTTACGAACATTATGAAGATAGACTGATCGAAGTCATTGAAAAAAAGGGTGTCGCCTGTGTAATGTGAAAATTTGTAAAAAAAAAATAAAAATACTTCTAATTTGAATTCTGCTTTTCCATTTGTAGTATTGAAACAGTTTTTTTGCAGTTTTTTGTGTTGCAAAAATTATTGTCAAAATAATTATTAGTTATTGTCTTAAGAAACGTCAGTTCAGTTTTTGGCATGAATGTGTGTCTTTAGTTTCGGGGTATAAATGTAAACTTTTTTGTTGTGATCACAACCCAAACTTATAATATTATTGCTAATGTTTATTAACCTGAATACTTAACTGTGGACAAAGTGATATGACTAATTTTTGTGGATATTAATTTTCTTTAAAAAAATAAATAAATAAATAAATAAAAATAAAATGTATTTTATGAATGCTAAAAAATTTTTTTTTTCGGAATACTAAAGTATTTGTTACATATTAATATTGACATTACTAATATTTTGAAGGAAGATTCCATAATATACCCAAAATAAGGGGGGGTGTTGCAGTTTTTTGTGTATATTTATCTACTAGTGAGTTAGCCCAAATGACTTGACTCACTTGATAGTTCACCAATAGAAGGTTAACCAATCAGAAGACGTCGTGTATAAAGGCGGCCATTTTTATCTACTCTACTCGAATGTCCAGTCCAGCTTGTCAGGCGAAGAGATAACAGAAAGACGAACTACGCTCTGCTACTTTTACCAAAATATCCACTGCTAACCTGAACAATGCTTTCCTACTGTCTTCGAAATATTCACTGCTAACCTCAGGATTCTATACTCAAAGACGACCGTCATCATGAACAGCAATTGCCATTACACTAAAACAGTACAGACTACCTGTGCTACCTAAAACTTGAAAAAATAAAGTGTCTGACAAATAATGTCACCCCCCCTGTATGCCTCTTACGCTGTAACCCTCGACCTCAAGTGGACGCCGGGCCTTGTAAAAAAAAAAAAAAAAAAGACAATGCACAGTGCAAATTATAAATTGAAGACACCAAAATCAAACCAGTGCAAAAATGTACTTAACTGGAGAGTGTTTTAATAGAGGACGGAAAGTGCGATACTGAAATCCGAAGACACATTGGGATAGCGAAAGATGCTTTCCAAAAGCTAAGCAGAGTATTAAGAAAGGGAAAATTTCATTAGAAACAAATAAAAGAGCCTTGAACTGTTACGTGATATGTGTCCGCCTATATGATAGTGAAAGCTGGACAACCCCCAGATAGAGTGATTTTCCAAGCACAGCCTAGATGTGGCACAAGGCCGAAATTAGGGGACACCCAGTGAGAATCGAACTCACTACTCAGCCGTAATTGTTCTAGCGAGACAAGCTTGCTAACCATTACACCACCTCGAGGTTCCCACAACCTCCTCATAGATGAAAAAGAGACTTGAAGCAACAGAAATCTGCTCCTACAGAAGGATGCTGAAGTGAACATGGAAGGAACGACGAAGCTTTGGACAAAATGAAGCAAAAAGGAAACTTGACATCAGGAAGAGATAGTTGAGGTTTCCCGGGCACATAATGAGGAAAGAGGGCCTGGAAAATCTGATACTCAAAGGATAGATTCAAAGCAAAGGAAACATTCGGTAAACAACGCATAACCTATTTAGTGAGCTTGAGTAAATGGATGACGGAGCAGGGTATAGGAGAAATAACAAAAAGACAAAATTTATGAAACGCTACAAAGAACAGGAAATTGTGGAGAGCCATGATCGCCTATGTCCTGAAGGGACAAGGCATATAGAAGAAGAATGAGCGTGACTAAATGGATGACGGAGCAGGGTTTAGGAGAAATAACAAAAAGACAAAATATATTAAGAGCTACAGAGAACAGGAAATTGTGGAGAGCCATGATCGCCAACGTTCTGAATGTACACTGATGAATGAAGAAGGAGAATGCTTTGAGTAAATGGATGGCGAAACAGGGTTTAAGAGAAATAACAAAAAGATAAAATATATTAACAGCTACAGAGAACAGGAAATTGTGGAGAGCCATGATCGCCTATGTCCTTAAGAGACACGGCACATAGAAGAAGAATGATGACCTTGAGTAAATGGATGGCGGAACAAGGTTTAGGAGAAATAACAAAAGTAAAATTTATTAAAAGCTACAAAGAACAGGAAATTGTGGCGGGCTATGATCGCCTATGTCTTGAGGGTGTCAAATTCTTCAAGCCCTCTTTCCTCATTATATGCCCTAGAAATTTCTAGTGTCTCTTTCGGTTCCATTTTCTGTAAAACTTCCTCGTCTCAAGGACACATGGCACAGTGGATAAAGGCGTTAGTTAGATCCAATGACAGGACCCAAAAGAGCGCGAGTTCAATACCCAGATAAGGCAGTGGAGAACTTGGAGAGGGGAATTAACAGGAGATAACTGAAAACTGACATCCATTAAAACATGGCACGTGAAACTAGAACAGTCTACCCCAGTGAGTGAAATAAAGGGTTCAGTTCGACATTCCAATCACCTGAATAAGGCCGGAGCGTACAACGGCCGAAATGTTGTAATAAATGTGGCGACAAAGATGAGGACAATAGTCCGAATAATGTAAATAATGTGTTAATTTTTAACTAAAATGATGTCTTTTAATTATCATAGAGAACCAGTTTTGCCCTCCGTCAGCACGGCTGATGCTAACCTCCAAGAGAGTAAATTATTGCACCTTATTAGGCTCACGTTTTCTACTGAAATGAAGTGGAGTGATTAAATTGAATCAATGGCAAAGCCTGCTGCTCAGAAAGTTGGTTCACTGTGCCAAACAATTTTTCACGTCAAAATCCATTTTGCACATTTATAAAACTATCATTTGTATATTGCTGCCATATCTGGTCACGTGCTCCGCTTATATATCTCGAGATTTTTGGCAAAATCCACGGCAATTTTATCCGTCCTGCTCTGGCATCTCGACTTTTCCCTGACGTGGCTTCCCTTTGTTACGGTTTTTTTTTTTTTCACGGCAATTGTTCTAATCAGCTTTCCACTTTGGTACCTTGATCTCATGAATATATAAGCGCTGTACTCGATTGGCAGTTAGGTCCCATCGTTTTACTGCCCAACTAGCTAGATGTAACCGTAATTTCTATTCTAATAGTTTCTTTACTTTTCATGGAACACTCTTCGAATTTCTTGCTTCCCCGCCACCTACAATCTTCAAAAATTTTTAAATGCGACGTTTATCGCCTTCTTCTGTCTTCTTGAAACCTGCTCTTTTCTAGCCTTTTCTTCTCAGTAAAGTCTTCTCATTCTTTTCCGCTTGATTCTTACGTCCCCACTTTGTAGGTTGCATCTTGGGCTGTCTCTTTTGCTAACGACCAGAAATTGTTTTCTGCGGTGTATTATTGTGACTTTATTGGAAATTGATTTTTATAGCAGTGTTTTATTGCTTCAGTGTTTTTGTAATTTCAGTATTTTGTTATTTGTTTAGTTTGCTTTGTTTCTTTTTTTTTTTTTTGCTTTAGCAAAGCAGACTTGGCTCTCTAGCCGTGGTGGCATTCAGTCTAATAAAAGAACAGCTTTGAATTCAAAATCGTTCGTGGCCTGAATTTGTGATAAAGATACCTTAGTCAAGGTCTCTATTAGGTTTCGAGCAAAGTGCTTAACCAAAGTTAACTCAGTGAACAAGAGATTTGCAAGAATCCTGTCATGAATTATGGAACTTATGTTGAAAATAATGATGCTTTATTTTCATAAATTAAAAGAAGCTGTTCACAGTATATTTGCATATCTTTGTGATATATCGGGAATATAATTATCGTAAAGACATTTCTTAAATTCTTAATTTCGTGTTCGTCATTAAATTCTTAATTTCGTGTTCGTCATCATCGGCCATTGAAAATTCACTGTTGGAAAACAAAAAGAACCTCAGAACTCCTTCCATGGTTACCGTAAATGTGCTGTCTTGCCAGCAACCCTCTCTAGCGAATCCCTCTAACGTTTTCCTGTTCTTTTCTGGTTGCTATTTGTTTTGCCACCAATCAACCTTTGGCTCCATCTGTTATCCTTTCTTCATCGATTAATCAATTTTATTTCTTTTATCTTTATTTTCTAATCCCTGTTGACATTTTCTATTTCTTGGTCTTACCTTTTCCATCGATCTTTGCGTTTTAACAATTTTCATTTCAAGCGTTCTTTTTTCCATATTTAACTCTTGTTAATCAATATTATTATTATCGATGTTTCATTATATTCGTTAGACACTTTACAATTTAAACGCTGTTTCAAGGTGTTTTCATTATATTTCCAGGTTTATTAAATTCATTTGTGTCCAATCTTCATAAATCCTTTTATTTAATTTTCATAAACTTTCATTAATTACCCCTCCAAATCTATGTATTCCAGTAATTCATCAAGTTCTTCATTCTCTCGTACGTAAGTATATGTGTGATACTCTTTGTCGTTATCGCGGTAAAACGGAAGGAAGTTTTGTTAAAACATAAAATAGTGTTATGTACTGAGAGGCATTGAAACGAAAAAGGTTAATATATGCCAAAAAAACCGTGGGAAGAATTGAGGATTTAATTCACACATAAACGACTTGAATTGTATGTCGAGCAGTTTGAACAATGGAAAATTGACCTAGATTTAGGGGGGCAATATTGATTGACACACAGCTGCAAATGCAAGCTGTAAAGCGAAAATTTCATTTTTTTTGTAAATAACGGATTCCAGTTGGGTTCATTATATTCAATTACGTAAAAATACCCTCGAGAACGGTATGAATCCACCTCTTCTCCGCTAGTTATGGGTCTGTCTGTCTGACTGTCTGATGCGGCATTCACCCTGGGCGGATTGAGCCGGCTTCTTCCTGTTATGAGAAGAAGATTCTTGGGATAAATTACAGAAGTAGGGTACGCAGGCCTACTCGGATAACGTTCTTGCTTGCTGCGGGGTTCCCACAGACGCAGAGACAGGAACGACCAGAAGCCGCCGGTTACCGATGCAGACGCTCCTTGGATTTTCACCAGAGCCCTTGTTAGCCGGCGTGTGTGTCAGACCTGTCCGCCTTGGGTGGCCCTACTAGGAACGAAGTTCCGGGCGGCATAGCTCTGCCGGGCGGCATAATTAATTAGTAAGAATTGTATCACTAAATCATTATCATATAAAAAAAAATTCTTACAGTCTAAAAATAAATATTGTCTGGCTTTAAATGCAAAATGTTAATAAACCTTAAAAAAATTACTTAATCAATTAAATCGTTTTGGATGGGATAGTTCATCATGTCTGGAGAAAGTTCCTGGTTTGATCGGTGTTGATGAAGCGCTACAAAGTTACAAGTCAGAGATTTTCCTATTGAAGCTGTCTGAGCTAAATAAGGGGAAAGATCAGCGACAAGGCCCAGGGCATCTTGTTCATCAAAGACCATATTAGCGTGGTTTTGAGGTAATACCAATAAAAATAGTTTTAGAGACTTGAAACCAATTGGTATGCAGGAAAGGCAAATAGTCATCAATAGTAAATAAAGGTAAGAAGATAAAACAAAAGAAAAAGAAAACAAGAGGTGAGAGTGTTCGAAGAAGGCTGGTGTCATTGTTTCGAATTGTGTCTAGGTGTATAAATACAGTATAAGTGACGACAGAAGTAAATACTTTCGTATGCGAGCCTCTCTCTCTCTCTCTCTCTCTCTCTGTGTGTGTGTGTGTGTGTGTGAGAGAGAGAGAGAGAGAGAGAGAAGGTGAGATAGAAAGGCGGATGATTTATTCCGTAGACTCAAATCCGGGAGAATTCTAACCACGAAAAAATTTTTTTCAGATGACAATTGCCGACAGAGAGTGACAAGACAACATTTACACTTACGTTTCAAAACTAACGCCAGGCAAAGACTGACCACAAAAAGAAAAGAAAAGCAAATAGTTGGAAACAAACATAAACCTTGTTAGTAATTAGCGGAAAGAGTTCAGAAGAGTTATAGCCGAAATCCACACAAAGACTTTTGATTGTCCCCACTGAACTGGACATTTGACAAGGAAAGAAAACATTTGTCCTTTACTTGTCATTGAAATGTTGATGTGGTCTTTTTTGAACGCCATCTTAGATAGGATTAATTTATGGCAGGTGATTTAAGTGCATATATTTCTTTGCACGTCGTTCAAGTTCTACGTGACTTCTTAAAGTGGACTTTCTGATAGACTAGATGAGGACAGAATCGAACAATAGTCGTCTGAATAAGCTGGCTCCTTCATTTTAATGCGATTTTTTTTATCAGCGATGTGGTTTGAGCTTTGAAGTCGTACAAATACCTACTGAATCAAAAAACATTAGCTCCCTCTTTCACTCATGCACACATAAACGCGCATGCGCACGCACACACACGCACATTCATAGTTAGAATGTTAGCATGAAACCCAGGTTCGAATAAGATTCGAACTGACATGTCATGCATGGAACTGCTGAATAAACCATTCTCCAGACTTGACAGAATTCAAAATCGTTTACGCGGCCTTGTAAGCGATGGTTCATGTCCCTCCCTGCAGTCTCTTATTCCCACAGACGCAATGTTGCAATCAGTATTTCAGAGACAAATGTTTAGATGAACGATTTATTCTCTAGTTCCAGAAGTTCAGACGTTTACATCTAAGATACTTCATGGTCAATTTATCACGATGGTGTGAGGCGGAGTACCGTTGAGAATTAACTAAAAGCTTTACGACTGGTTGACCCAAGCCTTGTAAGTGGAACTGGAGGGGCGAAACTGTTCGGAGGCCGTTGATGGCTTTACTAGCACGAAGTAAAGCGTCAACATGGTCGAGCGTTTAAGCTTACAGAACCTTATTCAATTCCCCAAAAAATTGTACTCGGAGAAATTGAAGAAAGACAAATGTGCCTGAGCTGGCATCTGCAACAGGAATCTTCCTTAGTAAACAGGCAAACTCTGAAATTAACTAGTGCCATAACACACACACACACACACACACACACACACACACACACACACACACACACACACACACACACAGATACATATTAGGTTGTTACACATGAAATGACACTTTATAGGAAATGAATAAAAACTTCTGAAATGTTAAATAGCTAATTTATTTACTGAAGTAAATAAATAGGCTCCATATTGATGAATGTTCTCCAGCGTACCTCTAAATTCTTGGTCCCATTTTTGAAAAAAAATGATCATCCTTTGATGTGATAAATAGTTCAAATGCTTCGATGACCTCTTCACTATTGGAAAATGTTTTATTGCGTATGAAAAGCTCAAAATGCTTAAATAAGTGATAATCGGAAAGATATCAAGTGAATATGGAGGATGAGGCAAACTTTCATAAATTCAGGCTGTATAGCTTTAGGACAGTCGATTGAGAAACAGGAATTCCATATATATATATATATATATATACACACACTAGGTGTTGCAAAATAATGTATGCACTCTTTGATTTGTTATAACTTATCCAACTCATGTATTTTGACTTGTAAATAAGATTAATACAAGCCAAAGAATACACATTTAAATAATTTGAGAGTAAAATATACAAAAACATAGAAAATTAGCTTTAATAAGATAAAAGCTACTTGGGGTAATGGCAGAATGTTCATATAATGATGAGTTCATATCAAATGCTCAAATTGATTACCGTTCTGTTCAACTTTTCATATCTTAAAGAAATAGACCTACAAACGTCCAGTATCATTTCCTCTGGTATTTGAGCACATTCTTCTTCAATTGCTACTCTCATTTCAGCAATTGTTTCAGGTTTCCTGCTGTAAACTTTATCTTTTAGAAACCCCCACAAAAAGAAATCAAAGGGTGTCAAATCTGGTGATCTAGGTGGGTATTCAACTGTTTTTCTTCTTCAAATCCATTTGTTTTGCATATTTTCATCCATATGAAGAAAAAAACATGTATTATTAACTATTAATATTTAAAGAGTGGATATCATATATATATATATATATATATATATATATATATATATATATATTGTTATCCACAGACAAACTGTTTCGCTGTATCACAATTCATCAGTGTGGCTAGACGTCCGGTTGTCTCTAGCTAGGAACGAAACTTTGCCGAATCGCTATCACAATATGCCTTCCGGATTTGATTTCCTGTTTTATTTTTAGGAACATTCGCCGTAAACATTTCTGCCGTAGGGAAACTCGCCTCGGGAATTTTCGCCGTAGAAAGCTTTGCCGTATAGATTTTTGCCTTAACACAATTTCGCCTCATTTTTTTTTAATATGCAAATTACCTTATTATCAAGTATATCTGGCTCACACTATTGTTAGTTTGATTTAAACATTTTAATAAGCGAAGTTATAGGATCAAAATCCTACATCATTGATCCTCGTCAGTGAAAAGCGCAAAAATTTTAACTTGAAGCCAGAAACTACGTCACGCAATTTCAGATTTAACGTTAAACTTTCTGTTAACAAGATATCAGTTTACCAATGATTGTCAATCAAGCAATATATATTATTTCAAACGAACTTACAATTTGAATACGCAAGCAAATTTAATATAAAATATTTGATCAAAGAATGATGTTTGACAATGTAAAAAAGACATCCATATATACTTGAAAACAAGGTACTTCGAATATTAAATAGAACATGATTCCAAAAGGGACGTCCAAGATACGAATATGGAAAAAAATCCAGCGAAATTGTCTTACAGCAAAAATCCTATGCGGCGAAAATTCTTGCGGCATGTTTTCAAAACTTAAAATGTCTACGGCGAATGTTGCGGATACGCCCATTTTAAAATTCTTTCCAGATATTTACATTTTTTGTGCTTGTTAAATTTTGGTATCTCCAATATGCACTTCAAACTTTGTCGCAGTATAATACGGCGAAAATTCCTGCGGCACGTTTTCTTACCTTAAAAATGTCTACGGCGAATGTTGCGGATACGCCCATTTTAAAATAATACCCAGATATTTACATTTTTTGTGCTTTTTAAATATTGGTATCTCCAATATGCACTTCAAACTTTGTCGCAGTATAATACGGCGAAAATTGCTGCGGCATGTTTTCCTACCTTTAAAATGTCTATGGCGAATGTTGCGGATACGACCATTTTAAAATACTCGCCAGATGTTTACATTTTTTTGTGCTTGTTAAATTTTGGTATCTCATTTAAATTTTGCATTTCAAATTTTGGCGAAATTTAATACGGCGAAAATTGCTGAGGCATGTTTTCCTACCTTTAAAATGTCTACGGCGAATGTTGCGGATACGCCCATTTTAAAATACTTCCCAGATGTTTACATTTTTTGTGCTTGTTAAATTTTGGTATTTCCAATATGCACTTCAAATTTTGGCGATATTTCCTGTGGCATGTTTTCCTGCCTTGAAATGTCTACGGCGAATGTTGCGGATACGCTCATTTTAAAATACTTCCCAGATATTTACATTTTTCGTGATTGTTAAATTTTGGTATCTCATTTAAATTTTGCACTTCAAATTTTGGCGAAATTTAATACGGCGAAATTTTCTAGCGGCATGTTTTCCTACCTTAAAATGTCTACGGCGAATGTTGCAGATACGCCCATTTTAAAATACTTGCCAGATATTTACATTTTTTGTGCTTGTTAAATTTTGGTATCTCATTTAAATTTTGCATTTCAAATTTTGGCGAAATTTAATACGGCGAAATTTTCTGCGGCATGTTTTCCTACCTTAAAATGTCTACGGCGAATGTTGCGGATACGCCCATTTTAAAATACTACCCAGATATTTACATTTTTTGTGCTTTTTTAATTTTGGTATCTCATTTAAATTTTGCACTTTTTGCAATTTGGGCAAAATTAAAATACGGCGAAATTTTCTTGCGGCATGTTTTCCTACCTTAAAATGTCTACGGCGAATGTTGCGGATACGCCCATTTTAAAATACTACCCAGATATTTACATTTTTTGTGCTTTTTAATTTTTGGTATCTCATTTAAATTTTGCACTTTTGCAATTTGGGCAAAATTAAAATACGGCGAAATTTTCTTGCGGCATGTTTTCCTACCTTAAAATGTCTACGGCGAATGTTGCGGATACGCCCATTTTAAAATACTACCCAGATATTTACATTTTTTGTGCTTTTTAAATTTTGGTATCTCCAATATGCACTTCAAATTTTGGTGCAGTGTAATACGGCGAAAATTCCTGCGGCATGTTTTCCGACCTTAAAATGTCTAGAGCGAATTTTGCGGATACGCCCATTTTAAAATACTTCCCAGATATTTACATTTTTTGTGCTTGTTAAATTTTGGTATCTTCAATATGCACTTCAAATGTTGGGCAGGTCCTTTTGCTGACAACCATAAATTCTGTCTTTTTACAATTGATGTTTTCTTCTTTCTTTAGGCTTTCCTTTATTACGTTCTCTGGGGATTTTTTTCCTTTCTATATCTTATATAAACACTGTGAACCGCATACCTAATTTTGTTAAGATTGTGACAGCCGATAATATATCATGGTAGAACTTCTAATTCTTTCAGGATTGTTTCATTGTAAAAGTTGAATAAGTCCAGTGAGAAGAAAGGAATGCTGTGAAATTGTTTTACGGCAAAAATCCTATACGGCGAAGTTTCATACGGCGAATATTTCTGAGGTGAGAAAAATATGCTATTGAGGAGAGAAGACAATAAAAGAACAAGAATTAAGACAGAAAATAACGATTGATATTGCATTTAAATTTTTGACGATGAAAAATTGATTGGAAAGCAAGAAGCCAAAAATGGAGTTCCCTCACGCGAGATGTTCACGAGATGAAACCGTTAGCATTGAATTTTGAGAAATCTTTGGTTGGAAGGCAATCGGTCATGGAAAGCATAAATGGATGCGTTAGTCAGATGCATTGCTCGAGGATTTTATACTAAAATTCACCCAATACAAGTTTCGAAAGCTACTAAATGTAAAGATTGTAGTGTAGAGAAGTACGATTGAAGAAACTGTTAGCATAGAACTTACGGTTACATCTAGCCATTTCAAATGGAAAATGATGAGACCTAGCCGCCAATCTAGCACTGCACTTAAATTCATAATGTTTACGTACCATAGAAAAATTCATCAGAACAATTACCGTGTGTGTGTGTGTGTGTGTGTGTGTGTGTGTGTGTGTGTGTGTGTGTGTGTGTGTGTGTGTGTGTTTAGTGGGGGGACGCCTGGAGACAGCTTTCTTATTTCATTTTGCATTGTACAGTGACAAGAAAACTAAATAAATAAATAATATTAAATAATAATATCCACCCGAAAAATGTTTAGATAAACGTATCTTTCATGATATTCTGTCTTTTTGTATACTGTAACACAAACGGCAAACAAAGAACCAGTTGAGAACAGAAAAATCAAAACTCAGGCGCAACTTGGCAGTTCTGATGTAAATGTAAAATGTGAGTTTTCCTTCGGCAAAAGTCTTTACGGCGAATATTCCGGATACACCCATTTTAAAATACTCGCAGAAATTTATATTTTGTGTTTGTTTAATTTTGGTATGCAGGCGTTTTTTTCCGAGTATAAGTTCAGGGTTACTCTAATATCCTTCCCAAATATATCAAACTTTTATAGCAGTCCTTTATGTTGTACTTTATCAAACACTTTTTTCTTTTGCATTTGTATTGTTCTTTATGGTATAATATAAATATTGCTATTCCTTTTTCCAGTGTGTTTAACGAAACCACACTGTTCTGGTCCTATTTTCAGTCTAATTCTCTTGTCTTTTTATTATCCCTTCCTTGGCCTTTTCTGCCATCCATTTACACAAACTCATTAGGCAGGTTACTCGCTGTTTCCCTTTGTTCTTTCATGACGTGGGTGATCATGGCTCTCTGCTATCTCCTATCCTTTGAAACTCTAAGCAATGATTGTCTTATTACTATAACTTTCCCTTCCTTTTTTGCCATCCATTTAAAGAAAATCATTATGTGATACTATTTGTTGCTACCGCGGTAAAACGGAAGGAAGTTTTGTTAAAACATAGTGTTATGTGCTGAGAGACATTGAAATGAAAAGGGTTAATACGAAAAACCCGTGGGGAGAATTGATATTTTAATTCACACATTTTGAAGAATGGAAAAGTGACCCAGACTTAAGACTTCATTGTTGATTGACACAAAGCTGCAAATGCAAGCTGTAAAACGAAAACTTCATTTTCTTAAACAACGAATTTGGCATTGGTTCTCCTGGTTGAAAGTTGATTCGAGACAGGAAGTTGGTGGATAAGCCACACACGCTCACTGAAGAGGGTTAGTGAGAAGTAATCATATGAGAGATTGGGAGAAGGGAATTTCACAAAATTATGTCCATAAATACGAATGCGCAAAGCGAATTCGCCAGAAGAGAGACGAGTTGGAGCAGAAGAGACAGAGATAGAGACAGGCCAAGCTGATTATATGCCGATGAAAGCCGCCGACTTCAGCCTTATGCCAAACTCTACCAACAAGAGCAAACCAGATATTTGCCTGGTCGACGATAGTATCAATTCCGATTTAGATGCGGGCTAGACTGATAATCAGTTGAATTAGAACTCTGATATAAAATTATTATTGTACGGAGGACTGATATAAAAATAGTATTTAATTTATTTTTTTCTTGTACGTCATCGCCCTGTTTGTGTCAGTCCAACACGAAGATACCTGCGACGATTCGATCTTAGCTGCCTTATGATCAAACTTAAATCACGACATGGGATAAGGTTAGTTCTGGATTGAAGAAGTCACATCAGCGACAAACCGCGGTGTTGTATGTCTTGGACGACTGGTTAGGATTTCAGTTAGGCAATCGTGGTTTTCCAAAACTTCCTATCCTTTGAAGTTCTAAGCAATGATGGTCTTTTTACTATTACTTCCACTCCTTTCTCTGCCATCTATTTACACAAGCTCGTTAGGCAGGTTACTCGCTGCTTTCCCTCTGTCTCTTCCTGATATGGGTGATCATGGGTCTCCACGACATCCTTTCTTTTAAAGCTCTATGCAATAATTGTCTTTTTACTTTTTTTTTTCTCTCACCCTTCCAATTTTCCCCATTCATTTACACAAGCTCGTTAGGCTGGTTACTCCCTGCTTTTCCTCTGTCGCTTCCTGACGTGGATGATCATGGCTCTCCACTACCTCCTTTCTTTAGGAGTTCTATGCAACGATTGTCTTTTTATTACCTTATCCCCTTCCTTTTTCTCCCATCCATTTATACAAGCTCGTTAGGCAGGTTACTCCGTGCTTTCCCTCTGTCTCTTCCTGACATGGATGATAATGGGTCTCCACTACCTCCTTTCTTTTAAAGCTCTAAACAATGATTGTCTTTTTACTATCCCTTTTCTTCTCTTTTCTGTCATCCATTTATACATGATCGTTGTTACTTGCTGCTTTCCTTCTTGCCTTCAAAATAATCTAAGAAAAATAATAAATACAATTTCAGTTTTATATTTACTTAATATATTAAACAAACTCTTTAGCTGACCCAATGTGTTGTTGAAGATAATTATTCGAAGAAAAAGCTCCTTTTATTTTTATTTAATAAATGAAACCAATTTTTGTTGAGTCACTCACTAAGGTCTAAATGTTGACCGATTCTCTTCTGGATTCTGTCTTCTTTTAAAGAAGCAAACATGAAAACAAAGACCACTTTTATACAAATTTGGCAAGGCCTCCGGATATCGTTAGAAATTTCATCAGCGACATTTTTAAGCAAGATCTCTTTTTGGGGCAATCCCGTTAGTTTGAATTCCCTATGACTTCCCGTATAGATATTTCCATTACACTTTAAGAGGATTTCATTTCCTTATCGAGATTGATTTAATGACCTTCCAAAATTAAATACTCGTGAGGACATTGGGGAAACTAACTTTGCGCGCCATTGTTCTACACCACTTAAAGATAACATCTATCCAGTGGTAGAATGACTCGAAACCGGATTTATTTTGCAAGTAGGAAAACAACATCTGGAACAAAAGATCAACAGATATTCGAATCGTCTGTTTTTACAAAAACAACGCCGTCAATAACAGGACCAACTTGTATATCCTAAAACATACAACTACTACAAATCAGAATAATGTAAAGTCCCCAAATTGCTAAGGGTCCTATCTCTCTAAACGGGTCTGGGTGATGTTCATACCAATTTTCTTGTAGTTTCCTTCCAGGAAAATATGAAACTTTTATGCGAAGGAAACCGCAAGAAACTGGTATGAACCTTACCCAGACCCGATTACAGAGATAGGATCTGAAAAAACTTTATGGGACTTTAAAATGCACACACACCTAACAATCAAAGCTAATTTTCTGTAAGCCTTCTTTCCCAGAAATGTCAACTGTCTATTTCTCATTGTATGTGTCCTTTGAGATTCTGTGCTTTTGCTATAAATATTTGTAGCCATTTTTGGACTGGTGCTTCTGCTATATATAACGAGAAAGTCCAAAGAATCTCAAATGTTACCGTTTCTAAGCTAACATCTCGGCTCTAGTCTTTTTTTCTAGCGCTGTAGTGTAGGTTCCCTGTGCTTTTGATATAAATATTTGTAGTAATATCTGGTCTGGTCCTTCTGTTATATATCTCGAGATGCTTAACAAAATCTGCAATGTTATCGGTCCTAACCTAGCATCTCGTCTTTAGTCATTTTCCCATCGTTGTAGTGTAGATTCCCTCTGCGTTTGCTATAAATATTTGTAGCCATATTTGATCTGGCTAGATATCTCAAGGTTCTTGGCAAAATTTAAAGAATCTGCAAATATTATTGCTCCTTTTCTAGCGTCTCATCTTTAGTCATTTTCCCGCCACTATAGTGTAGCTTCTCTCGGCATTTTATATAAATATTTGTAGCCATATTTGGTCTGGTGCTTCTACTATATTTTTTCGAGATTCTTGACAAAATCCAAAGAAGTATCTGCAATGTTATCGGCCGTAACCTAGCATATCGGCTTTATTCATATTCCCACTGCAGTAGTGTAGCTTTCCTGTAAATATTTTCATAGCAATTGTTCTGATGAGCTTTCCTCATTTCTTTCACACTCAGTAACCCCTTGTGTCTTAGTGACATTATTGTTTGGTATGTGGTGAAATGGTTTAAAAAGTAATGTCGCATTTAGTAATTTAGTGCTAAAATGTGAAAAGCAAAAACAGAAACTTGAAGAAGAGACGATAGAACAGCCGAAACGTTATGAATAACAATCCATGTAATAGTGACAATTTAAATTAGTAGTTTCGTTAGCTAGATAGATAGATAGAATGATGTGAACAGACTGAGATAGATAGATAGATAGATAGATAGATAGATAGATAGATAGATATGTATAAAGGTAAAAGACAATAGGAAAACTGTATTATTAGCTGATGCGTTTCATCCAATATCGATTTTTCAAGCTATGAATGAAATGATTGATATGAAGACACTGAGATACATAGATAGATATGAAATGAGATAGATAGATAGATAGATAGATAGATAGATAGATAGATAGATAGATAGATAGATAGATATGGTGTTCGTAGTAAGAATGTGTTGTTTTGGTGTGAGGATAATTGTGATGTGTTTGGGTCAGTGATTACGGCTGGCTAAGTTTAATTGTTAAACAATTTGAGGAGCATCATAGATAGATAGATAGATAGATAGATAGATAGATAGATAGATAGATAGGAACTGAGATAGATAGATAGATAGATAGATAGATAGGAACTGAGATAGATAGATAGATAGATAGATAGATAGATAGATAGATAGATAGATAGATAGATCTGAACTGAGCTAGCTAGGTAGATAGATAGATAGATAGATAGATAGGAACTGAAATAGATAGATAGATAGATAGATAGATAGATAGATAGGAACTGAGATAGATAGATAGATAGATAGATAGATAGATAGATAGATAGATAGATAGATAGATCTGAACTGAGCTAGCTAGCTAGCTAGATAGATAGATAGATAGATAGATAGATAGATAGATAGATAGGAACTGAAATAGATAGATAGATAGATAGATAGATAGATAGATAGATAGATAGATAGATATGGAGACTGAGATAGATAGATAGATAGATAGATAGATAGATAGATAGATAGATAGATCTGAACTGAGCTAGATAGATAGATAGATAGATAGATAGATAGATGTAGATCTGAACTGAAATAGATAGATAGATAGATAGATAGATAGATAGATAGATGGGAACTGAAATAGATAGAAATAGATAGATAGATAGATAGATAGATAGATAGATAGATAGATAGATAGATAGGAACTGAGATAGATAGATAGATAGATAGATAGATAGATAGATAGATCTGAACTGAGCTAGATAGATAGATAGATAGATAGATATAGATAGATAGATAGATAGATAGATAGATAGATAGATAGATAGATCTGAACTGAAATAGATAGATAGATAGATAGGAACTGAAATAGATAGATAGATAGATAGATAGATAGATAGATAGATAGATAGATAGATGGGGAACTGAAATAGATAGATAGATAGATAGATAGATAGATAGGAGATGGGAAGATGAGATAGATAGATAGATAGATAGATAGATAGATAGATAGATCTGAACTGAGCTAGATAGATAGATAGATAGATAGATAGATAGATAGATAGATAGATCTGAACTTAGATAGATAGATAGATAGATAGATAGATAGATAGATATGAACTGAAATAGATAGATAGATAGATAGATAGGAACTGAAATAGATAGATAGATAGATAGATAGGAACTGAAATAGATAGATAGATAGATAGATAGATAGATAGATAGATAGATAGATAGATAGGAACTGAGATAGATAGATAGATAGATAGATAGATAGATAGATAGATAGATAGATCTGAACTGAAATAGATAGATAGATAGATAGATATGATAGAAATAGAAAGATAGATAGAAAGATAAAAAAAATATATAAAAAAAATAAATTAAAAAATAAACAAATAAATACATTTTATAAAAGGTAATGGCGTGGGTTCAATTTTACTATGCAAATTCATTATAAATTGATCCATCTCCAGAAGCCCAAACAAAATCTATTCATCACATGAGCATATTTTCCTTAATTTAAAAAGAAAATGAAATTCATAATCCAAAATCAGTTTTCATATATTATTGTCGACAAAACACTCTAGATTACGAATTTTAAAAATGTTTCTTTCTTTTTTACATTTTAAGAAATCATAAGATTTGTACTTTTCATTCTCGTTTAAATATTTCTTTTTTCTTTTTATTTGCCATGTCCTTTCAGGATGTAGGAGATCATGGCTCTCCACCTCTTCCTCTATCCCTTGCAGCTCTCAACAAGTTCTTTCTCTCTGCTACCTCTCTCAGACCACATTGTGTCATCCACTTACTTAAGCCCGCTAGGTACGTCATGCATTGTTTTCCCTTGTCTCTCCTTCCCTCTACTCGACTCGTGAGTATCAGATTCTCCACGCCCTTCCTTCTCATGATTTGTCCCAAAACCTTCAGCTGTCTCTTCCTGGTGTTAAGTATAAGCTTCCTCCTTGTTTGCATCCTCTTTAAAACCTCATCATTGCTCACACACTCGGTCCATGATATCCTCAGCATCCTTCTGTAGAACCACATCTATGTCGCCTCGAGCCTCTTCATCTTTGAGGAAATCATCTAACATTCGCTGCCATAAAGAAGGACAGATGTCACGTAAAAGCTCAGTATTCTTTTCTTTGTTACCAAAGAAATCCTCTTGTCTGTTTAAATAGTTACATACTTTAAAAATCTGATACTCAAGGTTTGAAGAAATAACAAAAAGACAGTTTATTAAGAGCTACAGGGGACAGGAAGTTGTGGAGAGCCGATGTCCTGAGGGGACATAGTACATAAAGAAGAAAAAAGCTGTATTAGTATTAATAAAAAAAAGAAAAGTTGAATGTTCATTTTCAAGGTAGATATGTCCACACCACAGATTTTCTTTATTACCATTTTTTTATTGCCATTTTCTTTATTACCATTTCATCTTATCGAATTTGTTAAAAAAAATTTTTTAAAAAAAAGCACGTAATCGAATTTAAAGTCCAAGGGAAGTAATTAAGTCAATACTTGTTAAAGTTATTCCCCTTTAATGTAAATCTTCCAAGTTTATCAAATAGAAGTACTGTTCAGTTAACATTCATTTATTGCTTTCGGTTACCTGGGGCATCTCGAGGCGTTGTAGTGGTTAGCTAGTTTATCTCACTAAAACAATTACTATTGAGTAGTGAATTCGATTCTCACTGGGTGCCCCCTACTTTCGGCCTTGTGCTACACCTAATCTATGCTTTGAAAATCACTATTGCTTTCAGTTCTGTCTGCCTGAAAAATCCTGACACTGAAGGTACGACACGATTGTTAACAATTTATAATTCTCTCCAGGGAGCAGTTATTTTCTTCTAGGAGTAAAATAAAAATTCCTCACAAATTTTATAAGTTGAAAAATTCCCAGACTTCATTACTGTAACACTTGACTTATGTATGAAATTTTTTTTAAGCATTTCACCCCAAGCAAGGCAGGAGTGCCACAAGCATGCAAGGGGTTACAGAAAGTGACAGTGAGAGGAAAGACTCGGTGTATGGGATGGGGGGGATCGAGGAAAGGAGAAAAGAAGAACGGATATCAAAGCAACAGAAAATGGTGATAGACGTTGCATTTAAATTTTTGAAATTGTAGTTATCAGGGAAGCAAGTGTGAGGAAGGGAGTTACAGTGTCGAGAAGTTTGAGAAAAGAAAGATATCCAATTAGATTGTGGAATTAGAAAAGTCTACCCCCAGGGACTAGATAAAAGGTTTGGTTTGAAATTCCAACAAATATCACCTGAAGAAGGCTGAAGCGTACAAGAGCCGAAACGTCATGAATATGGGGACAACAATTTGAACACCATATGGTAATTGTTTACAATTCTCTACAAGTCTCAACCAATAATAACCTTTGTTTTTTTTAACCCAAATAAAAGAATGCTACTTTGAACAATTGAGAGTTTTAGTTAGTGAGGGAAGAAGTTTGTTGTGGACTGTTAATAAGAATGGGCCATTTGTAGATGTCTGTTATTAATATGACCACATGATTTGTATTTAACATAAAATATCACAAAATATGAAACAGCAAGAAGGAATAAAAACGGTTTTACAACAACATTTATATTTATTTTTGTGTGTACATCCGTAGAGGTTTTAGTGTTATGTCCCTTTGAATGATTTAATTTTTTTATCTGAGCTTACAAAAGGTGAATGAATTATAAAGCTGAAAAATGCTGAATAAACTGTAGCTTTAGAAAAGTATTTCAAACAGAAAAGATCTTGTTGCTTGTTTGGAAATGCCCTGTATATTATTATTATTATTATTATTATTATTATTATTATTATTATTATTATTTCCTTTGATTTCTGTTGTATACTCACTTCCTTCCGGGTCCCAACTAGAGACCTAAGGTCAGAAATGGCATCATAAGTTTTTCCACTGATCATTTTTGTAAAAAAAAAAAAAAGAAGCTACCCAAGACGACATACCTATTACTTAGATAAATCTCTTCATAATGTATGAACTGTACTTGTAGGTACAATTTGTTGTATTTTTTTAAGGCATGGTCTGCGGGAAATCCCTTCAATGAGTCAATCGGAACTTTTTCCAATCAATCCGTGGGCTCCAACTACAATTGGAATTATTGATGTCCTTGTTGAGGTCTGTTAATAAGAATGGACCATTTGTAGATGTCTGTTATTAACATGACCACACGATTTATATTTAACGTAAAATATCACAAAATATGAAACACAAGAAGGAATAAAAACGGTTTTATAACAAACAACCATTCGCCCTTGCATGGAGTATTGCTGCCATATATGGTCTGGGGCACCTTCTGCTTACCTCGGAGTTCTTGACAAGATCCAGAGACGGATATGTAATCTAATTGGCCCTGATCTGGCGTCTCGTCTACAGTCACTCTCTCACAGACGCGCCGTCGCCTCTCTCTGTCTTTTCTACAAATACTTTCATGGTAATTGCTCCGATGAGCTGCTTTCACTGGTTCCCAGATTCCATGAATTCAAGCGCCCTATGAGGCTGTTATCCCGCTCTCACCCTTTCTCTGTCGAAACTACTAAATGTAGCCGTCTCTTCTACTCCAATAGCTTCATACCTCGCACCTCTCGCTAGTGGAACACCCTCCCCAATTACTGTTTCCCTGAGAGCTATAATCTCCAACTATTCAAATGTAATATCAATTTACATCTCCAGTTACCTTGATCTACCCACTATCCTTCTCCTTATCCTTTCTTCTATCACTCCTATCTGCTCTTGCGCCAAATCTTCTGCAACTCCCTGCATCCTAGTGGCTTCACGCCTTGCTCAGGGCGTAATGCTTAAAAAACAAAAAAAAAACAAAAAAACATTTATATTTATTTTTGTGTGTACATGTGTAGAGGTTTTGGTGTTATGTCCCTTTGACTGAATTAATGAGATTGAAATATTTTTATTTGAGCTCACAAAAGTTGAATCTCTATCTATAAAAGGCAGGATGTGTGTGTGTGTGTGTGTGTGTGTGTGTGTGTGTGTGTGTGTGTGTGTGTGTGTGATGAATGCACGGCTGCAATTTTCGACGGATTTGCACCACATTTACATGCACATGCTCCAAGTTAGCAGGAAGGCCAAGACTGACTTTGCATTTCCCAACTCTCATTGATAGTGGAAATAATTGATTTTTTTCATGCTTCTACGGCAGTTTTCATGTAGTTTGCGGCCATTTTCTACTGGCCAGAGTGAGAGCCAATAGCTGGCTGCCACGAATAGGCAGGAAGATTCTATTGACCAGCGTGAGAGCCAACAGCTGACTGACACGAATGTTAACTAGCATGCTAGCATGCAAAAAAATTGATAGCTGCATTCGTCACAGATGGGAAAAATTTAAATCTGCATGGCACTTTACTTCAATTGGCTCATTCGCTTGCTTAAACTCAACGTTGATTCTGATTCCGCAGAACTGGGTTGGGTGTGAAAAAGTATTTGTTGTTAACATTCTTTTTTCATTCGGTTTTTCCAGTGACGAGTCCTTTTTTTTAAAGCTGATTGTTTTGTGTTCATTTTGTTTAGTTCTTTTTTCGTAACAGATTTAATGTTTAGTATAGAGCTTAGAAAAAATTTGCAGTGTGAGATAGGCAAGAAGTAAGGCATGTAGCAACATCAGTATGGCATGGGCACTCCTTTAAAGGCAAGGAAGGGCAAAAATAAATACAATAAAAGAATGGAAATAATCTTCCTCTCTCTCTTTCTTTTGCTCCAAGATCTAGCAATGCAAACACGAAGCTCATCCTCACTGGGGAAGTGTTCTTTTCCCCATGTGATTGACAACTGAAGTTTTATACACACGCATACAATTCCTATTAGCTAAGGTTTTGGCAATGTTTAAACTTTGTGCCTGCAAAAAATTGGTTTGTCAAAGAACTGTTATTCTCTTGATACCACTATTACTGTGTACACTATTGAATCCTTGGGAAATGTTTATTTAAAAGATTATAAAAATTTGTGAAACAAATATAATGTGATATTTATTATTTACAATTTTATAAAGAAACAAATTTGAAATGAAATTGTTTTATTCAAAACTTTATTAAAAATTACAAAATTATTATTATTTATTAGTAGTGTGTAGCTGGAAGTTCAAGGTCATTGTGAGCAGGTGCATTAACACAGATCAACCAGGTGAGTTAGGTTGTAGTAAGGGCCAGAAGTAATGAAGGGTAGGAATGTTGGGAGTAAGGGTCCATGTTTGTTGGAAGTAGTAAAGACCAGAAATACAGAAGATAAGGGTCCGTGGTAGAGGCAGCCAGATGTAAGCATAGATGGGAAAGCCCAACTAGCATCCAGTTGGCAGACAAAAATAAATGTCAACCTAACCCAATACACAATCCGTCCAAGCACTCTGGTCAAAATGCCCAAGGACCTGCATTTCTCCTGGTCTCTTTCTCCCTCTTGGGTTCAGCGAGAAGTCACCGAGTTAGATGGAAAGGGAGTGTTAACATTATTATTGGTGATATTGTAGGATGCTTGCTTAGTTTAGTGTTGAGGTTACCAATGTAAATGGTGTTTGGTTGAAAAGATTAATGTGGCTGCATGTTGAATAAGATTTTTGCATTCATACATATTTTAAAACATCAAGGAAAAACAATGAAGAACCAATTTGTTTCAACGGATAAACATATATATTAAAATCAACAACAAATCCAGGGTAGTTTGCATAATGTGTGAAAAGGGAGAAAAAAAGTAATTTCCCTTTATCTGTTAGTCAATTTAGGAAATGTTTTTAAGCAAGTTTTTCTGAGTATAAAGTTCAGAATTCTGTGTTAAGATAGAATGTATCTTCAGAAGATTGTACAGTTGCGTGTTTGTAACTAACAGAGTTGTTTCAACTTGGTTTGTTCACAGAGAACTGATGGTGTATCAAATTCAAGTTCTGTATCTGTGTGTGTGTGCGTGCGGAGTGAGTAGAATGAATAACACGTGTGAGTAGTCGAGATCTACTGTCTCTGTTCTGTACTCTATTACTGTGGTACTGGTACTACTGGTTGATTTGGGAATGTATCTGAATTTATATTACTATCGGTGGCTCCCAGCACGAACGCGGGATTAATTTTTGAAGAAATACGAAAAATATTCGATTGGATGAAAAATGAACCAATCGGTGATTTTATAACAAAACTTGTTTGTGAGCAAACTGTAGGAAAAAATTCAGTGTGGTGAAATGTGATTGGTAAATTGTCCTATTATTTTTAGTATATATTAATTGACCAATCACAGTTGAAGAAATGTAGGCGTGGCAACATAGTAGTAATCACTACAATATTGTTGTGATATGAACTCAAATATGCATATACCTCAACAATTTTTGCATTAATTATATTATTTATTTTTTGACTTTTGTATTGTATTATATAGAAATTATTCTTAATAAAAATGATATTAAAATTGTATGAGAAAAAAACAAGTAAAATATTGGAATTGTGTAAAAATTAATATAAAAATATAAATATTAAAAACTAATTAAGAAAATTAGAATGCTATTATTAACACAATTTCTTTGAAAAAGAAAACTGCCAAAATGAAGCCAAACAGTTTATATATATAAAAAAGAAAAAGAAAAACATGAATGAAAATTAATGTGTAAAGATTTGAAGAAAAAAAAGAAGCTCTAAATGGATGTGTAGTGGATTTAGTAAGTCTGTGTGAATATTTAAGACTGTGCTGCAAATAAAATATGCAATATCCACAAACATAAACTATAAGAAATGGCAAAATGGTAACAATATTCAGTCATGACAAAAAATACATGTTTGAAACAACACAAAATTTTATATACACAATTTACAATTTCTTTGTTTGAAATGATGTGTGCAAAAGTATATTTTACAGAAAAAATTCAATGTTGAAAAAAATTGTCTGCCTTTGATTAAAAAGGTTGAATTTAACTTAGAGAAAAGATTTTTCTATGAAAGATATTAAGGGAAAAAGTTGTTGTGTAAATTTTTCTAATCTCTCACAAAGGAACTTTGTTTCTTCGGCGGCAATTTTGACACATATTTCCTGTGTGTATCTTTCGTGTGTGTGAGTCTCAAAATGCGACAAAAATTTGTTTGCTATTTCTATTTATAGTTTTTTTTAATGCTCAAATCGGCTCAACGGGGTTTGGTAGCTGTTGCGAATCTTTCTGAGAAATGCATGGGCAAATGTTGTATTTTTTAACCAATAGGATTTCTTGAAACATTTAAAATAGGGATGAATTTGAGAAAGATTTTTTTACGTTGGCTGAGCACAACATTTGATTGTTTTGTTATGGAAATTTCTCAAAGCTTATTTTATATTTAATAACCAATGAAATTCAAGAAAATGTTTGAAAACTGAAATGAGGGTTACTAAAGATGTTATAAAAACCTGTTAAAAACTGTTAACCTTGTAGAGGACCGTGGCTGTGAATGTGATGTTGTTGAGTAGACATAGAAAAAACACGTGTGGGTTCAGATTTTCCTGCTCGCCGGCCCAACTACATAAAAAGATTGGACTTGAATTAAGTCCAAAGAAGAAGGCAAAGAAAAAAAAAACAAAACACAAGACCGATAATATATGTATACAAATATATATTAATAACAAGTTACACGAAAACCGTTACAAAGGACAAAGTGTAGGTGTGAATATTCTGTATGTGTGTGTGTGTGTGTGTGTATTGTGCTTAGCGTGTTCCCATGCTATCCCTTGTTAGCGCCTACATTTCGAGGTTGTAAGCTGAAAGCCTGAGGAAAAAGAGAGATTTACCTCCAGGTGTCGATGCGAAAGCCTGAGAGAGAAAAAAGAGAAAGAGGCGAAGGGTCAGCGGCTATTTATAGCCAGGGAAGAGAGACCCCTGGTGAAAGGGTTAACGAACTAAAGGAGGAGTTAACTCCGACAACCTGCCTTGATAGTTTGAGAAACTCAAAGGAAATTCTTTTTTTTTTATCAATTAACCCCAAGCAAGGCACTAAGATGCAAAAGTTTACTGAGACTGTTTAGAATATAAGAAAAAGAAAATAAGGAGAGAGAACAATGAAAGAGCAGAAATTCAGAAGACAGAAGATAATGATTGGCATTGCATTTAAATTTTTGGAGATCAAAATAGACTGGAAAGCAAGGAGTTGAAAGAGAGTTCCACAAGTGAATAGTGTGAGAGAAGAAACTGTTAGCATAGAAATTATTGTTACATTTAGCCATATTCAACTATGAAAATATTTATGGCAAAAATTACCATAAAATAAGGATTTTCTAAGCATAGCTTAGATGTAGCACAATGCTGAAAGTATGGGGCATTCAGTGAGGATTGAACTCACTATCAAGTTGTAATTGATTTAGCAAGACAAGCTTGATATCCATTACACCACCTTGAGGTGTCCAAATTTGCATAACAAAATTACCATGAAAATATTTATAACAAAATTACCAGGAAAATATTTAGTTCTATAGTATAATTTGTACAATTTGCATATTGTGAAAAATATTTTTGTCATTGTAATAAATGTTTTTTTTTCACCCCTCTTCAATTTTTACTCAGCCTAAGAGTCTTCTTGTGATTTTCGTTTGCTTCATTCAAAAATCAACATCAGGATAAGAGATTTGACATTCTCTCTTCTACATTTCTACCAATAACTTAATTTATTTATAATTTCAATTTATTTTCATTGTGATTATGTTCAAAATTATTGTGATTTATATCTTTTCACTGAAGTATAACTGTCACTATAAGGCAACTAATTAAAAATTAACCGCTGCCCCATTTTAAAAGAGCTTTCATAAATCCCTACAACTAAAAATTAAACTTAATTTAATTAATTAAATACCCAACCCAAATTTCAATCCATTCAAATCTTTTGTTCTTCTTTTCCAATGACCTAAAAAAACTGATAATTCAAACGAGGAGCTCGATAAAAATATTTAATACTGTACTATTTAATCTTACCTGCAAGCATTAATTAATCAATTAATTACTTTATTTTATTTTTTTCTTTGTTTTGTAAAAAGATTAAATTCCAGTTTGTCACTCTTCTATGTGTGTGTGTTTTTTTTTCATTGGGGAAGCTTCACCGTTTACACCGGTTTATCGAATTTCCGATAAGATTCTTGGCTCTTCAACTGACAGTTTCCAGGTTTTTATTTTCGTCATTTTTTCGTCCTTTGTTGATATGAAGAAAGGATCTTAATATATTTTAAGGGACGAATTTTTTCCTTCGGATTAAGTTCCTAGACCCGGTTTGCTCCTTGCTCTACGTTAAGAAACCAGCTTCTTTAAAAAAAACAAACAAACTTTAAAATTGCCTTTAGTTATTCAAAAATATGCTTATGTTTACCGTAGTAAGTATTTAAAGATGCCACGTATTTTTGCTGTTTTCGTTGTTACACTTATACTTAAATGTGGATAGAAAAAAAGACTTGTTTTTTTAGATATCAAATTTTTAAAAAAAAGGTCTTCAAATTTTTGTCTTTGTTAACAAAACAACGATGACAGGTTGTATGTCAGAGTTGTTTTTCTGGACCCTTGGTAACAATATTTACATACCTGATCATGTTATTGGCTGTCATTCGTATCACGACAAAGACGAAAAGGTTTCAAATTCAGAGCATCCTTACTGGGAAGAGAGGCAATTATTTGCCGATAGCCAAGAACTTACGTGGACTCCTAGGAATAAGCGACCCGACCGACTTCGTGATACTTTGAAAGACGTTGAAGCCCTTTTAACGCAATATAAATGTGTTAAAACGAACTGGCGAAGCAAGAACATACTTCAAATAATACTAAGCAACGGTTCCTTGATTTCTTACCAACTTAAGAACAACAATGCCGACATTGAAAAACTGTTAATCGATAAGTCTTTAATTGGTAAACTCAGCGGTGAGTTTATATGTGATGCTGTACTCGCTAAATCATTTTTTCTCTTTTCTTATCCAGATTGTGCCAAAGTTGACTATGTTTATTTCCAGAAAATGCCACCGACCGGTGAGAGTGTCAAAAAACTTGAAAAAATCACAAACTGGGATCCTAAAATCTACCAATTTACCATCCCCGGTCCAGCAAATAGAAGAGTTTCAAGACACTTGTCATATTGCTCAAATTCTGATCTTCTGCTTGCATGGTGGTCATTAAACCCTGAAGATGCCTGCCCCTGGTCACCATTGGTCAGCGATGAAGAACAAGCTAATTTAATCTTACTGGCAATAAGTGGGCCTCGTTTGGAAGTGGTTTCTTTTACCAAAACAGAATACAGTCTTTTAGAAGCCACTTTCAGTCGCTGTCACACTCGACAGGTTGTTAGCATTGAATTAGTCTCTAGTCATTCAGGAGAAGCCACAGTTGAAATCACTACCTACCAAATCTTGTCAGGTAAACTGCATCGCAGTAATACTGTGTCACTTGTTCTTCCAAGTATGGTTTCTTGTTATTGTATGCATCCGACGCAGAATAAAATTCTGTTCGGTTGCCTTGACGGAACGTTGTTTATGTTTGATGAACTTGGTTTAGCAACATACTCCACCCAGGCGAATATTGTTGCATTCTGCATGGCCTGGCATATTAATGGCAGTGTGATATTTGTTGCCAGCTCTGTTGGCAACATTCAGATTTTTGATCTTGCACTTAACCATCTGAAATTTCAGCTAGTTGGTGAAAACTTTTCTTCTGATAAAGTCCTAAAAATTGAATCCTTTTTCAGAAACGCAACCCTTTTGCAAGAGATGCAGTGGAATTCAGGATTGGATCATGAAGAAGTGGCAACGGAGCCTCATTTTCTTTTACTTGTTTATAACCGTGGCCCTCTCGCTGTCCTGAAACTTTATCTTGGCCTGGTCAATACAGAAGGACTTTCAGTTCTGGAACTGATTAAAGAATATATTAAACATCGACAACTGAACCAGGCTACTAGTCTACTCTGTTCATTACGATGGGATGTTGATGGGCCTACTTGTTATGCAGGGCTTTCAGCTATTGCAAATTATTTACTACGCCTACCATTAAATGCTGAGAGGGAGTCCTATCTGGAAAAAGCACTTGGTATGTTCTATGCACCAAAGAAATCATTAACAGATGCCGCTATTTTAGAATACCGTGATCCCATATGTCGATTGGCACGAGATTCTTTCATCTATTACTCAGATACTCTCGGTTCGATAAAGCCTTCCTCCTAGCCGTGGATATTGGGAGTGAAGACCTCTTCATGGATATTCACTATGCAGCGTTGGGTTGTAAAGAAATGGGATTGGCTAAAGTAGCAAAAAAAAAAGCAGAGGAAATTCGTGACACTTATGTTAATTCTTCTGACGAAGAAGATTACAACATGCAAGAAGGTCTGGAACCAGATTTGCACTCGTACGATGGTTACAGTAGCAAGTCTAGCTCTGTGCGAAGTATTTATTGCAGTCGTTTAAAAAGGTCTAGCTTACGAAAAAATGCTGCTTCCACAGTTGAATCTCATGAGATGAAGAAATACAGTACAAAAGATCAGTTACACAAACATCCACAAGTTGGCTTCTCTAAAGACTTAGCTGTCAAATCAGCTCCTCAGACAGAATATTCCAGTGAAGATATTGGTAATAAATTAGCTAATGAACTCATACAAGACTATACAGCTGCTCTGATGGATGCCCCACCCCATGAAGGAAACGGACATGTATTTACTTATCTTTGATAAAAAAAAAAACCCTAAAATTTATTTTCAGCAAACATGGATTTACGTGCTCACAATTGTGTCAAAAGGACAGGTTCTCTCGCGACACCGGTTTTTGTTTGTTTTTTGGGTTTTTTTTTATCTACCTTCACTTCTCAGCAATGATTATTGTTTTAAAAAGCGATGATTAGAATTGGAATAAGACCTAAACATATAAAAATGAATTTATATATTTTCTTTGTTCTTGAAAACAAAAATAATAAACACTATTTGTTACATTGTTTATTGGAATGGCTTGCAAAATATCGGCGAATTGCAGTTGATTCAAATTTTATAAAAGACACCCTAATATTCGAATGAAATTTCTAAGAAAAAGTCATTCTCATACAACAACACATTTACCGTGCATCCCTCTTATACTGGTGCCACGTATTGTTTATATTAATCACTTGTCCGATTTTGTTTGTATGGCAATGACATACAAGTCAAGAGAAGAAAGGCTCCTGCCTGCTAGTAAACATAACATGTTTAAACTCCAGGAAGGTTTATAGTCTTGGAATAACTTGTAACAGCTAAGTGATGATGTTACATATAAAAGGCTGAATTGGATAGATAGCTAATATTATAGTGTAATGACTCAACATACAAATCCACGTCCCTATCAGTCAAGCTAATTAGGCGACCGTCCAAACTTACATGAGCCTCAGTGTTGCCTTAGATTCATCTTGGAAAATGCATACATATTTTTCAGGGTATCTTTTAGGTAAAAATGTATCTTGTAAGCCGGAAAATATGGTAATAAATAAATAGTGTTTATTATTTTTGTTGTAAATTGTCAAGAACAAAAAATGTATAAACTCACTTTCATCCTGTGTTTAGGTTTTATTCCAATTCTAATCATCAATAAAATAAAAAAAACATTGCCGAAGTGAAGGTCATTAAAAAAGTGGGTGTCATGGAGAAAAACTCCTTTTTGATACTGTCTTATTGTGGACATGTTTATGCATATTTTCCTTATTTCCTTACAGATTTATTCTACCATTGTTTACTTCTTACATTGAAATGAACCCCTACCCTAAGTTCAGATAAGAGAAGGGCACCCCAAAAGGAAACCTACAACCGTTACTGCCAACATCCCATTTTGCTGGGCCACAGCATGTAGACCTCTATTTTAAATTAAAATTAAATTAAAACTGATGTGGGAATGTATATGTATAACGATTGTCAAAAGTGCCCCAAAATTTGTGTTCATGTAATTAAGCCACAGTATACTGAAATATGTCCTTTTAACTGTTATTTATTTTTAAGTGCCTTTGTTTATATAATTTTATTCATCAATCAACCTTCATAATTTTGAAGAGAAATAAATTGACTTCATTTTGATACCAGTTTCATTATTTGATCTGGTCTAAAAATTGTTTTATAGGATTGGAGACCTTACTTATTAATCACCCTCTTGTAATTCAGAAGAGAAATGAATGTACTTCATTTTGATACCAGTTTCATTATTCAATCTGGTCTAAAAGTTGTTTTATAGGATTGGAGACCTTACTTATTAATCACCCTCTTGTAATTCAGAAGAGAAATGAATGTACTTCATTTTTATACCAGTTTCATTATTTGATCTGGTCTAAAAGTTGTTTTATAGGATTGGAGACCTTACTTATCAATCACCCTCTTGTAATTCAGAAGAGAAATGAATGTACTTCATTTTTATACCAGTTTCATTATTTGATCTGGTCTAAAAGTTGTTTTATAGGATTGGAGACCTTACTTATCAATCACCCTCTTGTAATTCAGAAGAGAAATGAATGTACTTCATTTTTATACCAGTTTCATTATTTGATCTGGTCTAAAAGTTGTTTTATAGGATTGGAGACCTTACTTATCAATCACCCTCTTGTAATTCAGAAGAGAAATGAATGTACTTCATTTTTTATACCAGTTTCATTATTTGATCTGGTCTAAAAGTTGTTTTATAGGATTGGAGACCTTACTTATTAATCACCCTCTTGTAATTCAGAAGAGAAATGAATGTACTTCATTTTGATACCAGTTTCATTATTCAATCTGGTTTAAAAGTTGTTTTATAGGATTGGAGACCTTACTTATCAATCAACCCTCATATTTTACCATTTACTTGATTTATTTTCAATGGGATGCTCTGTTTTAATTTTTTTTTCTTTTGATAATTAGTTGAACAGATTTCTTAATTCTTAGATATAAAAATGTAATTTTACATTTCAAATCGATTAAATCGTTGAATCATTTATCAACATATTTTCTGTAATATTTGAATAATTGATTAGATTTAAAAACAGGTTTGTCAACCACTACAATCTGTTAATTCTGTTTTACTTAAGGTGTGTAAATATTATTAACCCATTTTTGAAATTGTGTGCAATGAGGTCTGTATACTCAGGGGTAATATTCATTTTTTAATTATTAGCAGAAAAGTAAAATTAATATTTTGTTTATTGGAAATGGAGTTGAATGTGAAAAATTTAAAAAAACAATTTTTTTTTAAATTAACAGCAAATAAAAATTTAAAAAAAGAAGTAAAATAGTCTGTTGAAAGAAATGTTCGCAAGATTTTCTGCGACTTGTGTGGTCTGTGACATTTTTTAATTGTGCAGGCTTCATCCAAACCCTCTATCTTGGTAAGAAAATGACAGATATAAAACCAAACATTAAAATGAAATTAGTATCATTAATTCTTTTACTAGTTTTTCTTTAATTTTATCTCCCTCGGGGTTCTTTTGTATGTCATGTCCCTTCATAATGTAGTTGATCATGGCTCTCCACAATTTCCTGTCTTTTGTAGCACTTAGTAAATTTTTGTCTTTTTGCTATCTCTCCTACTCCCTGTTCTGCCAACCATTTACACAAGATCCTCCTTCTTCTATGTGCTGTGACTTCTTTAAGATGTGAGTGATCATGGCTCTCCACAATTTCCTGTCTTTTGTAGCTCTTAGTAAATTTTTGTCTTTCTGCTATCTCTCCTAATCCCTGTTCTGCCAACCATTTGCACAAACTTGTTTTGTATGTCATGTGCTGTTTTCCTGTCCCTCTTGCCTTCAACCTGTCCTGTGAGTGTCAAATTTTCCAAGCCCTCTTTCTTCATTTTAACTGTTTCTTACTTATGTTATTATAAATGTTCTTTTTTGTTTCCATTTTCTCTAAAACTTTGTTAGTGCTCTCATGTTCAGTCCATGGTATTCTCAGCATCCTTCTGTAGAACCACATTTCTGCTGCTTCAAGTTTTTTCTTCATATATGTCCAGCATTCACTGCTATATAGTAGGACCGACATAACATAACACTTCAGTTCTATTTTCTTTGTCTCTAAAAAATTTTTCCTGTTTCTTTGCTTAGTTTCTGGAAGGCATCTTTTGCTATCCCAATGCGCCTTCAAATTTCAGCCTGGAACTTTCTATTCTCTGATAAAACACTTCCCAGATATTTAAATTGTACTTATTTGGCATTCCCAATTTGTAATTTGCATGTTGGGTTGTCCCTTTTGCTAACAACCATGCATTCGGTCTTCTTGAAATTGATGTTTATTCTTTTCCTCTTGGTTTCCCTCACCACCTTCTATAGGCATTCCATTAGTTACACACACACACACACACCCTTGTTTTTATTTATTGTACATCTAATCCATTGTACAATTAACAAAAACAAGGATTGTGCCGTTCATTGAGTGGTCAGTGAGTTCATGCCTTCTTAATCTCTTAGTGAAGTGAGTTTGCCATGAATTACATTAACTTTATTGATTTATTCTTTGAATGACTATTTTACAATATATATATATATATATATATATATATATGCAAGATTGTTGTCTCATGAAACATAAAAACTGAACTGAAGGACACTTGTATGTCGAAAATGGCGAGAAAGTCCATCAAATATATATATTTATAAATGTAAAAGACAATAGGAGAACTGTAATAGTTGCTGGCGTGTTTCGTCTGATGTGAACTTTTTCAAAGCAAAAATGAAATGAATTTATTAAACAAAGTAACTAATAACAAAACAAACTATTACTACTTGGTGGAAAAGCAAGAGAAATAAGATGAAAGAAACACTAGTCAAAAATGAATAATAATTGACAAGGCTTTATCTAAGAAATTCAGACTACTTAAGACTATTAATACTTGATGGAAAAGCAAGAGAAATAAGATGAAAAAATACTAAATAAATAATTGACAATGATTTGTCTAAGAAATTCATACTAAACACATTTAACGTGTTTAAAAATGTGTGCAGTTAATCTTTGCTGTTAATAGAAAGTTTATTACCTTTTATTTACCTTTGAATTTCATTTTTTTTGTATATACCATTTCTGCAGCTGATAAAAAAGCATTTTAGATGCTTTGGAAATAAAGTGCCTCATGAAATATAAAGAAATATATTTTAATTTAGTATTTTTAGTTATTTAATCAGTGAGACTGATCTTGTTATAATTTTGTGATCCTAAAAATACTGTTAAATATTTTTTTTATTCTTATAAATTAAATTTTGCACAAATTAATATTTTATCAAGTGATGTTTAATTTTATTTCATGACAACTTTTATTTGAGATCTCATGTAAAACATTTAAAACACAGATAAATTTCGCAACACATTTTATGGACCCTACAATATGTATTTTCTTTGAATTCCAATTGATTCTAAATGCACTTATTCTTTTTAATATATCTTTTAAATATATTTGATGGCTGTGTAATATATATTTTAAACAGAAGACAAAAGGAAAGCTTTTTTTTTTTTTTAACCAAAAAGAATGTTTAAAAATTCAGATATAAGTAAAATATATCTGTAAATATGATGTAAACAAAAACAAAAAACCCCAAAAGGAAAACTTTTTTTTTTTTTTTGTTTTGACAAAAGTGTTCCCTCCCACTGAGAGACTTTATGAAAAGGTAAATGTGAAATTGTATTATGTAACTTATATTTGTACACAAAAGTAAAGTGGAGAAAAAATATTTTTAAGTTTTTAAATTTTTGAATGCTCTAAAATATTCTTAAATCTAGCAGTGTAAGGAAAGTTAAACTATAGCTTTAAGTATATTTTAGATTATTCTCAAATTTAAAAATTGACAACTTAATATTTTTTCCTCCAAATTCTGTGTATAAATACAAATTACAAAATGAAATCTCTACATTTACCTTGATAAAGTTCTTGAGGAGACAAAACACATTGGTAAAGAAAAGTTTTCCATTTGTCTTTTATTTACACTGTTTTTACAGATATATATTTTATTTATATCTGAATTTTTATATATCAGGTCATCCCATAAGTTCTGTCCGAATTTTAACTTTTTGTTAAAATGAACAAAATTTAAAGAGTATTTTATAATGTCTAATGGAGCTGAACATTATTCTTTATGTTTAGATGCATTTAAACTGATCAAATTTTATTTCAGAGAACAATAAAATTAAATTTTGTTTGATTAAAACCCTGCTAACATGGAAGTACCCAAGAATCATTTGAGGCACATAATGCTTTATGAGTTCAAGAAAGGAAACACAGCAGCCGAAGTGGCGAGAAACATTCACTCAGTTTATGGAGAGGAATGTGTGAATGAAAGAACTTGCAGAAGATGGTTTGCAAAATTCAGAGGTGGAGATTTCACCCTTGAAGATGAAGATCGAACTGGACGTCCAATTGAGTTTGATGAAAAGCTTCTTGAAGCAGCCCTTGAAGAAAATCCTGCTTTATCAGTTGAGGAATTGGCAGTGGTTCTCAGTTCAAACCATGCAACTGTTCACCGTCATCTTCAACAACTTGGAAAAGTTCCTAAACTTGGAAAATGGGTGCTTCATGAATTGTCTGAAAACAACCTCAAATCTCGAGTTGACATCTGCTCTTCTCTCCATTCTTGCCAACTTGTTTCACCTTTTTTGGATAGACTTGTGACTGGCAATGAAAAATGGATCTTTTATCAAAATGTTAAGCATTGTAGACAGTGGCTTGGTAAAGGGGAAGGACCCCAGCCACAGCCGAGAAGGAAACTTCATGGGCAAAAGGTTCTTCTCTCAATCTGGTGGGATCGCCAAGGAATAATCCACTTTAAATTCTTACCACCTAGTGCAACAATTAATGCTCAAATATACTGTCAGCAATTAGAGCGTTTGAACCAAGCTTTGAGGAAAAAAAAGACCTGCTCTAGTGAATCGAAAAGAGGTGATGTTTCATCAGGACAATCGCGACCCCACACAGCAAGAATCACGTCACAAAAGATCGAAGAACTTGGTTGGGAGAAAATTCCTCATCCACCTTATTCTCCCGATCTTGCTCTTTCAGACTAACATTTGTTTCATAGCTTACAGAATCATTTGGAAGAAACAGCTTTTGTAACACAGGAAGAGGTTAAAACTGACATTTGTGAGTTCTTCGAATCAAAGCCAAAAGAATTTTACAGTAATGGAATTAGTAAGCTTGTTAATAGATGGAAGGAAGTCATAGATAATCAGGGAAAATACATTGATTGAATCTGTAATTAAATGTAACATTTGGTCACTTGTTTTCTTTATTCAAAATTCGGACAAAACTTATGGAATGAGCTGATATATATTATGTTCATTGATACTTTTCTTTTATTTATTATCATTACTCAGATGTTCCTGATGCTAGCCCTGTGGTTAAAATAGTAAGCCAGTAACCACAAGGTTCTCAGTTTGAATCAAAGACTGTTAGAAATTTAAAATTTTTGTAAATAATGGTTACTTGATTGTGTAAATAATCACTTTGCTCTGGAAATGACTTTGGAAGATTTGTACACAGAGGGTTCACAGGTGGACATTTGGCACTTTTTGGAACATTTCCCAAGTGATATGTGCTATATCTAGTCTGAAAGTAGACAACCTTAGAATGTTGGAACTGGTCAAACTTTGTCCTTGCTCCAAGTACTTATCAAGTTATGAGCATTTGAAGTTAGAAGTTGTGTAATGTTTGACTATCTCCCTTTATTTTGTTGAATGTTATTAATGGCACAGAGGTTTCGCTTGACACACTTTTTCAAAAAAAAAAAATTTTTTTTTGTCTTGGACATTGAACTCTGAATAATGTCACCAAAAAAATTCCTGAGACAATATTTTTTTACCTTTTAGTGTAAGTTCTTAACTAATTTTTTTCTCATGGGAAGATATATAAAATGTACCCAGTTCCAAATATCAGTTTTCCTTCTGTTTATCAGAAAATCATGATCTAGACCTCTATTCTGATGCTTCTTCTTTTTTTTTTTTTTTTTTTTTTGGTGTGTATCTGGGGAGTGTGCTGGATCCACTTTTAAAACTGAAAATCCTCCCCCCGTTAGAAATCTAAATTTAATCTCTTTTGTAGTATTTTGGTACCTTACTGCAAACCAGAATTTCTGGACCAAAGTCCTTATTTTTATTATCAAAAAGGTTAAAGTTTTAATCTTCCTTTTAAGTACAAACAACATTAATATAATTCCATAATTGAGATGAAAATTATTCAATGGACTCAAATGTCCGCTTGGCTCTATTGAGCGAGGCTAGTGTGAGATTGGTACAACACAAGCTTTCTATCTCTATTTGAATATGCTGTCTCAATATCTACCATGTGTCTTTGCAATATACATGACTCTCCACAGCTTCCTATTTACTTTAATATATGCTGTGCATTGTCATGATTGTTCTTGCAAATGTTAGTGAAGTGGTTTTTTCATTGCTACCTTTTGTCATCATATATCAGTTTTTAACATGATTTTCATTGTATTCATCAGAAAACCATGATCTAGACCTTTATTTCTATGTTGTCTGGAGCACTGAATCCATTTTTGGCACTGAAGATCTTCCAAAAGAAATCTAAATGGGTTAAATTCAAAATTTAATCTCTTTTGGAGTATTTTGGCTTTTCCCTGTCGACTAGAATTTCTAGACCTAAGCCCTTATTTTTTATCAGAAAGGTTAGATTTATTTTAATCTTTAAGTACAAACAACATTAATATAATTCCATAATTGAGATGAAAATAATTCAAGGGACACAAAAACTACAATTGTCCGCTTGACTCTATTGGGTGAGTTCACGGTGGACTATCAATATTTGATTTCCATTCATTCATTGTGTAAAATTGAAAAACTGAAAAACTACTAAAATTGTTATATTAATTCTTTAAGGTATTATGTACACTATTTACATTATTCAGACTATTGTCCTCATCTTTGTCGCCATATTTATTACGTTTCAGCCCATTGTACGCTCCAGCCTTCTTCAGGTGATTGGAATGTTGAACTGAACCCTTTATTTCGCTCACTGGGGTAGACTTCTAGTTCCATGTGCCATGTTTAATGGATGTCAGTTATCAGTTATCTCCTTTTAATTCCCCTCTCCAAGTTTTCCATTGCCTTAACTGGGTATTGAACTCACACTCTTTGGGTCCTGTCACTGGATCTAACCAACGCCTTTATCCACTGTGCCATGTATCCTTGTTGTAATAAATATGGTGACAAAGATGAGGACAATAGTCTGTTCCTTTCATATGTTAAAATGGTTATTACCCTTTTTTTGGCACCATATACTGGGTGCTAATTAACAATTTTTGGCATAAGTTTCCTTGTATTTATCAGAAAATCATGATCTAGACCATTATTTCTATATTCCTGAGGGTTCCAAATTTAAAGGTCACACATGTATCTCCTTTTAACTGCTTAATTCTGGCTATGTGCTTTTTTCTATCTCTTTTTATTATGAAAGTCATTAGAATCTTGTTGAAATTAATTAATATTACAAGTGACAGACAGGGTTTAACTTTTCAAAAATGATCGAGACCCTACAACATAAAATTTAGTCTTTTTTCTTATTTTCTCCACATTTTTGTCTCTGACAATACACTCCCAACTTCAAATACACAAACAAAAAATTCCTGAAAACAATTTTTTCTCCTTTTTAGTGTAAATTCCCAAATATTGAAACAGTTTGAATTTGCAAAGTGTAAATAAATTGTTTTCAGGAAGATGTTTAAAATGTATTCACTTCAATAATCATTTATATAAACAATTATATATTGAAACGATTCATTGATCAGTTAAATTGATCATTAACCACTTTCAGCACCATATATCAGTTTTTAGCATAACTTTCCTCATATTTATCAGAAAATCATGATCTAGACCTCTGTTCCTGTGTTTTTGAGGGTACTTAATCCATTTTGGGTTTTGAACACCCCTCCCCAAAAGAGATGTCTAAATAGGTTAAATGCAAAATTTATTCCCTTTTGAGGTATTTTGTCTCTTAACTGTAAATAGGGATTCCTAGTACTAAACTCCTATCTTTTAATTAGAAATCTGTATGTATTGTTTTAATCTTCATTTAAGTACAAATAACATTAACGCAGATCCATAATTTAGCTGAAAATCACTCAGAGTTTTAAAAGCCACAAATGTCCGCTTGGTTCTGTTGTCCGAGCCCACTGTATCATATATGTTATTCTGTATTGTTACCATCTGTCTGATTTAGTACCTCATATTTCTAAGTATTTCTTGTGATAGATTTGGGTTTAAGTAATTTAATCTACTGTTCAATTCTTTGTATATAAAATTTGTTTGTCATAATTTTTGAAAATTTACTCATTGCACTTAGAATTTTGTAGACTTACTGCACTATGCCAGACAGATTCCTGCTCTGAAGCCATCTTTACTTGATTACAAAAATGGCTTCAAAATAAAATGGACATGTTTTTTTGTTTTTTTTGTATACACTACAAGATCAATGTATAATCAATATTTTTGATTTCCCACCAAAAGCTTTCACAAAACCAATCCTAAAGGTTGTAATATAACAGATTTTTTTGTATACACCACCAAACCAATGTATTAACAATATTTTTTGATTTTTCCACCAAAAGTTTACACAAAATCCATCCTAATGGTTGTTTGTAATGCAACAGATGTTTTTGTATTATGCTATAAAACCAATGTATAATGAATGTTTTTTTTTTTTATTTTATACAAAATCTAACCAACTTTTAAACAAAGTTGGTTTCCAAATATTTATTTGTTTATCATTTAATTGCCTTCCAACTTTGCAGATCACCTGTGCAAATGCTTTCATGAATGCTGCTCTAGACCTTTACAATGCACACCGTCAAGACATTCTTGACAAGATTAAAATCAAATGACTTTCCAATGTAACTGCCAAATCCATCTTTTTTCCCAACCTTTCCAGTAGATCCATTTTGACACCAATGAGTCTGCCTCCAAAATCCACAAAATGAGGCAGATATGTATGATCATGTAGTTAGCACTGAGAATGTTTGTAAAATCCAGACAGTCCTTGTGCATGATTGTCAGTAGCATGATGTTCTATCAAATGTTGCATGCATGTTAGTTTTAGAGTGAATAACTACTTCCCCAAAAAGATAGTTTTATTACATCACCTACTTTATTAAGATTTAAATATCATCCGTAATTATTGAATATTACAAAATGAAATTGTATAATGTTGTTTTTTTGTTTCAATAATCTTTAAAAAATAAAAAAAATGCCTGATTTTATTTCCATCATCAGGACATTTGTTTCTCTGCATAGCTTAAATATGTCACAAGGAAACACATATGGAAGACCCAATGAGGATTGAACACCACTTTGAAGTACCCTTCTTTACATTAATATAGAATGCTGCTATATCCTTTTATAGTTTACATAAGAAACCTCTTGCTAAGATATCTGCAGTTTTATTCAGTCAAGTTTGGGATTTTATATGAAACATTGATAAAATTCCTCCAAAACTTTCATATGATTTAAAAACATTTTTTTTTAATTCATGTGAAATATGCATTTTTCACTGATTAGAAAATATTTCCCTCAGACAGTGTAACAGCTGATCCCAATTATAGATTTAAATAGCAATACCCTCTAGCCTTGGTTGGCCACCAGTTTAAGAGAGCAACAACTTGGAATTCAAAACTCAATCTACAAAATTGCAACAGATTTTTTTTTTTGTATGATAATAATTTTTATAACTTGGAAATAAATTTGGGAATAATCAAAATTGATTGTGAAATCTGGTGAAAGTCACTCATGAAATAAAAATAATTCTTTGTACGGAGAGTAAGGACCTACATCAAACTGTCTTTAAATCAACCACTCTACAATCATGGTCATGTACAGATATTGAATAGAGAAATTTGTGTAGAAGCTGACCTTCAGGATTGAAGTGATCATGGCTCTCCACAATTTCCTGTCTTTTGCTATTGTAATTTTTGACTTCTCTATGACTGTGGTAAGAACCAGTTAAAGTTTATATCTGAATGCTAAAGATACAAAAAAAGGCAATGTTAAATTTTGACACCCAATGTATCTAGATGTTATCTTGTCAAAGGGTTGATAAGGAGTAAAAAAAACAAATCCATCATCAATCCTAGATGTTTCACCTATGTATTTCTTGCGACAATTCTTTTTCTACTCTGTTTTTGTTATGATGCCTAAATTCTTGCTTCAGCTTTATAATTTTTGTGTGTTAATTAAATCTCATTGTTTTTCTGAGTAATTTTAACAAATTTTATATTAAGTTTAGATAATTTTTTTCACATTGTAGCCATTATTGAGTGGGTAGGTTGTATTATGTGCCTAGCTTTATCAAGATTATTATTATTTTGTTTTTAAAATTAAAAGATTATCACTCATTTTATGTATGTATTCATGTATATATATATATATATATATATATATATATATATATATATATATATATATTAGAAATGGACAAAATCTGACAATTATTTTAAAATATTTTTATGTTTATACGTTCTTTTTATAGATACAAATATTTAAGTAAATGCTCTGTTTATAATAAACAGTATTAATGACATTTACCGGCCTGAATGTCTAAGAAATTTTCATAGGACACATATTTTCTATGAAAATTTCTCGGACATTCAGGCCGGTAAATTTCGTTAATACTGTTTATTATAAACAGAGCATTTACTTAAATATTTGTGTCTATAAAAAGAATATATAAACGTAAAAAAATGTCTTTTTATAAATATCTTGTAAACGTCAGGGGAGGTAACTAAGTTTTGAAATGCAAATATGTCGTTTTTTTTTTAATTATTAGAGATAATATAAGATATTTTAACCTGCATACAGTAAACATTTTAAAACATTTGTGCAGTAATCATAATTCATTTAAGTTATGGTTTAAATTTTTAATTGTAGATAACAACAAGAATACTTAGTTTATGTTTATTTTTTCATTGTTATTTAATGAGACATGACTTAATGCTACCAAAATATACGCAATATATATAGCAGAAACTCTAAATAGGTTTTAAGATATGTGTGCATGTTTCTTTCTATTCATTTCCTATCTCTACATCATCCTTCCATATCTGTCTGTCTGTCTCTCTATCTATCTATCTATCTATCTCTATTGCTGGTAATAATTTTTTTTTCAAAAAAGTATTGCTGGTAATAGTTAACTATTTGCCCATAGCTGGGACCCTAACAGGTGCTACCACCTCAGGTCAGGGTGGACTTGGGAACACCAGCAATGAAGAGGTGGTTCCACGCTCCTCAAAACTTCCTGATAAGAGGCCTTGCTGCTGGACTTAGTTTATCGTCTTACCCAGATACAAGATATTTATATCGTACAGTAGATAGCGTTTTTCACTTCATAGTCAAAATATCTCGTTTTTAAATAAATAATTTTTAATATGTTTTAATATTTAGACATTTCAATCATTTAGTGAGCTCTCTTGATGTTTGCACGTGTTTTTTACATCACCAAATTTAAAAATCGTTCTGTATATAATCTTAGCATTTTTCAATTCACAAGTAAAAATTTAATTTTTAGATGAACAAAACAATTTTGCATTAAAAATATGATGAACACAACAATTTTATGCTAATGTCAAATAAATGGAATATGCATCAACATGATAATAATTTTCTTTTTTCCTTTAAGAAACTTTTCTGTAAATAGGATCCTATTAATGAGTAGACAGAACTTGTCTCAACTATTTAATGTGACATGTGTTAACACACACACACACACACACACATACATATACATATATATATACACATATATATATATATATATATATATATATATACATATATATATATATATATATAATTAGAATTCTACAATCTATATTCAGCATCATAACTTGATAAGACACCAAAGGTGTTGAAACAAAATGGCTATTTTTGTAGTGATTTATAACATATTTATGATATAATTTTTAAATAAATAATTATATTTGCTCTATTCTGTACTGAGCACTCTTTTAAGAATAGTAATTATTGGTTATTGGAATTTATTCTGTATAAACCAATTATATACTTTGTGTATATATATATATATATATATATATATATATATATATATATATATATATAAAGTAGACAGAATATGTATAAATTATTTAAGAAAGCATGTTTTATATATATATATAAGTAATGAAACATGTCATATATATATATATATATATAGAGAGAGAGAGAGAGGTAGATATATAGATATTACTATTAGTATTAGAAAAGATTCAGACAATTTTAGATAGTTATTGTTGATTTTGCAATTGATATAATTATTCATAAGGTCATTGTTATAAAAGAGGCTTTGACGTCCTGTATTTTTAAACAATCTGTAGCTTAATGAAATGTTGGAACCTCCACGAAACCTCGTCCATGGTAAGATGTTCAAAACTCAAAATTGATCGCTGCATTTAAGCATTGCATTAATATTTAAGCTTACCTTTTAAAAGTTCAATGATAATTCTTCTGTCGCATCTTAATCTAAAAACAACTTGATGCACGTAGGTTCTTACTTTCTGCATAAACAATTATTTTTATTTCATGGGTGACTTTTGCTGGATTTCGCAATTAGTTTTGATTATTTCCAAATTTATTTTCAAGTTATAAAAATTGTTATCATGCAAAAAAATTTGTTGTACAAAATCATGTAAAAAAAAAAATCACAGTGATGAAAACTTGGGAATCCAAAATTTTAGGATTGCAGGTCTGGATCCAGGACTGAATGTTTTTTATTTGCTCATGGAGTCGGCCTGATTCCAAAATGGTATTACATGTTGGGCTACAACCTCTAGAAGTAAAGTTGAAAAAGTGTGACACAGTGATACACTGACATTTGCATTATATATATATATATATATATATATATATATATATATATATATATATATAGCTAAAAAGAGCATACATGATGAAAACAAAGTTTTGTTGTCAAAATGTTTGTTATTATTAAGAGGAAAGGCCAATGTGTTTTTGGATAATTCTATAAAAGTTTTTAATCCTTTATAAAAAAAAAACAAACAAACTTTTTTCTTTTTTTTTTGTGTCAGTAGTGGGCCAAAGATTACTATAGGAATTTTAGAGCCTTTTTTCTGGTAAAAAAAAACACAATGATTTGGAAATTCTTGCAAAAATTAAATAATTACCAGAATTTAATGAATCATTCAGGACTTATTCACAAATGAATGAAATTATTTTTTTAAATGTTTTTTAGAAAATCGTAGTAATTTTTTTTTTTTTTTTAAACATCTGTTACCCCCACCACCACCTCCCACTTAATTTAAAATTTTGATTGCACATTTTTTTTATTAGTTAAAGCCAGGATTCCTTGGAGAATGTAAGTACTTAATTTCCTCAAAAATCTGCCCTGAATCATAAAATAAAAAATGCAATAAAATTATAACATTATTTAATTAAAAAAGCTTCTAAATGCTTTTATAAAGAATCAGATATATTAAGAACACTATTGTTTTAAGAAAAAAAAAAATTTTGATAATGAATTTTTACTCGGAATTGTTTTTTTTTTTTTTTTTTTTTTTTCAATTTTAATCATAATTTATGAAGTTTCAAATTTTTTAAATTTCTGCATTACTTTGATCATGTCAGGTGATATAGTTATTAAGTAAAAATTATATTTAATAATCCAAAATTGGAAAGCTTAATACCTATCTTTTTAAAAGAATTTTGAATTGCTTTCTTATGTGTATACCCATTTTTGAAAGACTTGACATTATCAGAAAATATGCCCATTTTTGAAAGACTTGACATTATCAGAAAATATTAGTGATGACGATAGTAAATTTAAAGTCAATATTCCTAAAACTAGATTATGGAGAATATTTTCCAACACTTTTAATAATACTGAGAACTTAAAAATTATATAAAAAAGGTACTCACATCAATTTTTTAAATTAGGTTTGAGAGATAAAATCTCCATAGAACAACTATCAATATCATCACCTTGTTATCACTCGTCAAACATGTAAACATGGCTACTGTCGGTTAAAATACATATTTGATGTTTGTCGTATGTTTACATCATAAAATTTAAAAATCATACAGTACATAACCTTAGCATTTTTCACTTCACAAGTAAAAATTTAATTTTCTGATGAATACGACAGTTTTGTCGTAAAAAAGGATGAACACAGCAATTTTTGTGTTAGAAAAGACAAGACACTGATGATGACATTGTGCTAATGTCGAAAGTACTTGGAATAAAATGAATATGAATCAACATAGTAATTTTCTTTCTTCCTTTAATAAGGATACTAAGAAACTTGTCTGTAATTATGAGAGTATCCTATAAAGATAAGTAGATGAAACTTGTCTAAATTATATGAAAAGATTACCTAGCTTTTAAATATCAATTTTATCCCAACATCGATGTTTCTTGGTAAACTTTCCAGTCTTCAGGGGTTGTGGTTTTAAATGGTATTTCCATTTTTTTTTTTTTTTTTTAAATTTTTCACTTTGTTTCATGTCTTTTTCAATCCGCTTTTTACAAAAAATTATATATTTTCAACATCCAGTCAAATAGCAGTCATAGTTATGCACCTTCTTTGTTTGTAAACATTTAATGCCCCTAAAAATTATTTATGTACAATATGTAAATAAGATATTGCAATAGAAATCATGAAAAGATTTGAAATTGACAACTTTTCCATTTCACTGAAATAGTCTTTAAATCTTCCCTTCTTTCTTTCTTTCTTTCTTACTGAAACCAAGTAGCATCTGTGTTATGTTTTCCACACAAAACTGAATAGTCCATTATTTATGTGGTACTGGCAGGAAATGTTAAAATACTTCTATCTTCTTTCTTTCTTTCATTTTCTCATTGAAAACAAGTAGCATCACTGCTATGTCATTTCTGTCTTTTCATGAGGTCAAAACAGAATAGTTCATTATTTATGAGGTATTGGCAGGGCGTAACGGTCGTGCAAACTAAAGGAGGAAGTGAGGTGCAAGCAGAATTATATGATTCTAATCTATTTTTTTCTTGTTGCAAAAATATACTGAAATCTTTTATAAATATTTTTTTCTCTTCAGCATATTGTAAAAAGTTCTTTGCATGGAAATTGGAATGCCTACATTGGATCCAACAATGTTTTACTTTCTCTCTACTATGTAGACGAATATCATTTGTCTTTATAATAGAAACTTATTATATATTATTTGGAACTATCAAAATAAAGCATTTTTCACTGTTGTTTGGTATTTTCTTTTTGTATTCTATTCAAAATTAAGAAGATTAATAAGACACACCATGTCTCTGTAATTCCTTTTCCATTCACAGTTGCAAGCAGAAGAAATACACCACTGCACTCAAAGATGAATTGTTTTTACTAACATCCTCATCACAAATGCTCCAGTATATACTCTACCATTGTATGTAAATAAAGATAATTTTTATAAATGTAAAAGACAATAGGAAAACTAATAGTTACCAACACAATTTGTCCAATGTGGACTTTTTCAAGGCAAAAAACAAAATGAATTTATTAAACAAAGTAACTAATAATAACAAAACAAAATGTCCTTAGCAACTGAAAGAATTTAGAGAATGCTATTTTCATACTGTTAACTGACAATTAAATCAATTACTGTCATATGTGGAGATATTGTTATTATTGCTGTTAAGACAGATTCACCCATCTTTTAATTTTTGATAGTGTTGTGTACATTTGTTTGGGAGAGTAGTAATTCTGTTAAAGGTGAAATAGGAAAAAAGCCTGGGTGTAGATTAATATTTGGGTAATATTCAATGGCGGCACTCTCAAGGATTTTCCTTCTGAGTGAGTTATTTTCTTTTTTTATGAGTAGGATTTTTAAAATCAAAATTATGGTTGAATTTATTTCTATGTATGACTAGTGCATTAGTTAAATTGTTTTTCATGAGGTCTCTTTTGTGCTCATAAATGTGTTTTGTTTTTTTTTTAATTTCTACTTTCAAATTATAAAAAATCAAAATAAAGCTGAATATCCCATTGCTTCAGAAGACTGCATTGCTTTCTACAACATATATTCTATGAAAGGAGCAATAATGCCACTAAGACGTAAAGGTTTACTGGAAGTGAAAGAAAAGAAAAAAATTTTGAAGGAACTAGAAACCCAGTCGGGAACAGGAAACAAGGAATAAACCTCTACTTTTGTTCAATAGGAGGAGTTTGAACCGGGCAGTAGGCAAAAGCTAGCTACTATAATCTCTTTGAAGTCATATGACTTGATAGAGAACACACATAAGGCAAGATAACCAGTGGAAAATGAAAAACTGTGCGGAAGAAGAGAAATTTACAAAATTAAAAATAATGCAAGAGAGGACTCAAATATTCCCAATATCCAATATTTTGTGTATTTTTTATATAAACAAGCACCTCTAGATAAACATGTATGTTCGGGTGTCTAATAGATGAGGTAGTGTGGGGAGATGTTTATGTTTTTTAGGAAATTTTCAGACACACCCAAGCTAATTAAGTCTTCATGACATTTCATTAAGTTTTGCATTTTCTGATAACTCTGTCATAATTTTTTTCCTTAAAATTTTTATTACAAATTTAAAATTTTTTTTGATAGATAAAAATTTTATATATAGTTTTCCGGTATGCTATATTTATGAGTTAAAGTGCTCAATATCATGGATAGAGCATATGTAAATATAAAAGTGGAGATTGAAGTCAACTCCCTGTGGTGACTGTCTGCTTCATGTTTAAAGGCCTGACAATTGCATTTAAGCCTGAAATAGACTGTCACCACTGGGTGCTGAACTCAATGTCCACTTATATATATATAGAGAGAGATACTAAATTCCATATATCCAATTTAATCATTTGTAATAACTCCTTCCCACCAACTAACACGTTGCAAAAAACCAACATTGTACATAAATTTAAATGTTACTTGATTCCTCCAACAGAAAAATTAATATGTTGGTCATACTACTACTATGTTGTCTCTATGGTTGTGTTTTCATTTGAATGATACATCAAACATATAACAACATTTACAAGAGCATGCCTGTCCACATTCACAATTTAGGAAAATTCTTGTTGAAAATACATCTATAATTTTTCATAAAAATAAACTAAAAATTCTTGAAGCTATTTTAAAAAAATTGAAACCTACCCTTAATAAAATTAATTATGAATACTGTACAAATGTTTTTAAATGTTTACAGTAGATAGTTTAAAATATCTAGGTTTTAACGAATAGTTTTAAAAAAAAACATTTAAACATTTCTTAACTTGGTTACCTCCCCTGACGTTTACATCATAAAATTTAAATTGTGCAATACCTAATCTTAGCGTTTTTCACTTCACAAGTAAAAAATTTAACTTTCAGGTGAACACAACAATTTTTGTCTTATAAAAACAACACCTTGATGATGACATTGTGCTAATTCCAAAAGTACACAGAATAAATGAATATGTATCAACATGGTAATTTTCACTCTTTGTTTAATAAGGATACTAAGAAGCTTGTCCGTGAATATGAGAGGATCCTATTGAAAATAAATAGACAAAATTTGTCTAAATTATTCAATGAGACATGTCTTTTATATATAGTAACATTGTTATTTTCCACCTGAAGAAACGTTAATTTTTTACTGTTGAAACAAGATCTACAGTTTTGTAGTGGGTTTGTACATATTCTAATGTAACAGTGGATAATAAATATTTATTGCTCTACTTTTGTATTGAGCCCTGTTTTAATGTTTTGAATGCTGAAATCTTACTCTTTGTTCTTTTACATTTGGAGATATATATAGATAAACCTAGTGAGCCAGACAAACGGTTGTATCGAGCTCATTTGCTAGTTGTTTACTTGTGTCGGGTTTTTTCTTTGGGCTTCAAACCTGTATCTGTGCAATTTTTTTCGACAGACTTTCATGTTTCTAGCTCTTTTTTTTTTTAAAACCTTTTTTTCCCTCGAGATTGATTTGATTATTGGCAAATCAAAAATTCGAAGGTTTTTCAAAATGAGTATAGTTACCTATATTTGTGTGTGTGTATGTATGTATATATATATATATATATATATATTGTCATCAACATACAGGTTTGTTTTGCTGTATCACAGCTCATTAGTGTGGCTAGACATCCGGTTGCTTCAAGCCAGGATTGAAACCTTATCGATTTGGTATCAGTTGAAGATCCTACATCTAAGCTATCGGCACACAGCAGAGAGAAAGGGAAATTCTGATGTATTGTTTACGGATGTAAACAAGCACCAGTAGTCAACAGTGCTTGATTCATTTTTGTGAAGAGTCGTGTGTTAATAGCATAATAAATATACATTTTTTTTTCCTCATTTTTTTCAGTAGCACAACTTGGAGTTTCTTCAGGTATGGAATTGAGACTACTCATTTCAGCACATTGTGCAACCTTAGTTGCAGTTTCAGAGAAAGAGCGTGTGCATTATCTAGCGGGATCAGCAGTCTGAACAAGACGAGCACACTCAAACCCTCAGTCACAATGACTTGTGTCTTTATGCCAGCACAAATGTTGATGACTCCCAAAGAGTTCTGTCTACCCAATTTCACTTTTAAGGCTTGGGTCAACTCGTGGTATAGTTTTCAGGCTCTTTCCAAAGATGGTGCATACTGGGATTGCTTCCCCCAGTCTGATAATGTCACCTTCTTGAAAAATCGAACATGGTGAGATTTGAACCCAGGTTTCATGGTTAGAAAATGAATGTTCTAACCACTCAGCCATCTGACCATTCATTATTCTAATATCCTTTTGAGATATGTCATGGTTGGTGAGACACGTACCTTATACTAACATACATACACATGCACGGTCACATTGAATGAAACAGCTGGAAAAGAATTATTGCTGCCCAAATATATATATATATATATATATATATATATATATATATATATATATATATATATATATATATATTTATTATGATAAAGTTAATTAGTAATCCATATGGATAAATCCAGGGAGGATATAAATCCCGAGAGCTCAATGTAATAAACAGAGCAAGTAATAATTAATTAACAAATCGGAGACTTCAGAAAGCCATGGTAATATTTTATTTTGTGAAACTGATAAAATTTGATTTCACTTTGTTAGACATGGCGGTTTCAAAACAATGAATGGATTAGAAAATTCTTCCAGAAATCAACCAAAAAATGAAACGAAAAACAAGATTAACGGAAGTTGTGTTTTAAGACAGTTCCACAAAGTAGGAAGGGAAGGAGAGAGCTTCACGGCTCTTGGAGATGTGATGGTTGTAGCGTTGACCTCTTATTCACTGGACAAGAAAAAGAGATAATGATAATTTATCAAAAATGGAACAAAGGAAGAGGAAGAAGCAGGGAACAGAAGAAAGGAGGGGATAACCAGAGAGTGTACACAAATCCCTATACCTACATTGATACACATTTCTCTATATACACATATAAATACACATACACATATGTGCCTACATCCATTCTCACACTCACATCCATCTACACATAAATGTGTTCCCCCGTATGTATATATACACATATATGCAGCGATACATATTTATCTATTTGTATTCATAAACACTTATGCACATATTTGACTAGTACATTCTTAAATAAGTACATAGATAACATGTCCTCAAATACATTAGTAATTGTGTAACTGTAAAGGGGGACTTAAGAGTGTTTTCCATCAAGTGAACCCCAGATATACAGCATACGAATACATACCTGTATTTATTTATACAGACAGGGGCACACATATTTGCATATACAAAAACTATGTCTCAGCAGAGATACAAAAGCAAAGAAGTGCAATAATATTCTTGTGCATGAAGAAGAGAGATATGTGAGCATGAGATGCCAAGGTAAGAGGGTTTTTGTAAAGTGAGGTCACATGTGATGAAGGGAGGGGGGTTTACATGAAGGGTCATAAGTGGAAATCCTGACTATGTGATTTATTGCCCATTAGTATTTTGTCTATAAAAAGGTAAAACAAATATATATATATATATAAATATATGTGAAAAATGTATATATATATATATATATATATATATATATATATATATATATATATATGTGAAAATGTATGTATATATATATATATATATATATATATATATGAAAAAATGTATGTATGTATATATATATATATATGTGAAAAAATGTATATATATATATATATATATGTGAAAAATGTATGTATATATATATATATATATATATATGTGAAAATGTATGTATGTATATATATATATATGTGAAAATGTATGTATATATATATATATATATAAAAAAAAATGTATATATATATATATGTGAAAAAAAATGTATGTATGTATATATATATATATACATGTGAAAAATGTATGTATGTATGTATGTATGTATATATATATATATATATATGAAAAATGTATGTATATATATATATATATATGTGAAAAATGTATATATATATATATATATATATATATATATATTATATGCACGGTACTTATTAGAAAGCGCTCAATATCAGAGATAGAGCTAACATATTTGGTTGGATTGATGTGAGTTTGTGACCCTGGTTTTTACGCTTTTGCGATCGTCAGACAAACTGATTAATTTTTTAAAAATTTGGGTTTATGTAGATTGCGTGTATTGGTGTTATTATGGGAGTGGGGGGAATCGTTGTGATGTCATCGTGCTAACGCAAACATAGATGCATGTCTGTACATCAGATGAGGTACACACACATACACACTTGCTTGTCCGTCGGGACTCATACATATATAAATATATGTGGACAGTTTCAGATTTGACATATGTATGTATATGGGTGGTGTTATGTCTATACATACGCATTTGTATGTTGAAATTCAAAGATTAGAAGTGTAGCGAAAATTTCTCGTGAATGTATACATGCCAAAAATCAGAGCATTTATCTTTTTTTCACTGAATAAAATTTCCTCACATGTATGTATATATGTGTGGTGGGGTCTGTGTAAAATTATGATAGGTAAAAATTATTATTATTTTAATTTTTAAAAAAAGGGTTTATTTGTTATTATTTTAAAGCTGGTTTTTTGCTTGTTTTTGGTGACTGTGTATATGTAACTGGTAGAAATTTAAGTTTGTAATCCTTATTGGTTATTTTATTTGGTGGTATTTAATATACTGTGGGGGTAGTTTACGTTAATAATTATAGCGGGTCTATATGATAATAGTAGATGTGAAGTGATAGTAATGTTGTAAGGGGGTTGGAGACAATGATAATATAAGTAGCTAATAGTTATTGTAAATTGGTAGAAGTGAATAGTAATGGTGGTGGGAGAATGATAAAACAATAAATGTAATTATTGTGGTAGTACACGCAATCTACAAAAACCCAAATTTTTTAAAAAATTAATCAGTTTGTCTGACAATCACAAAAGCGTGAAACCCAGAGTCACAAACTCTCATCAATCCAACCAAATAAATAAATAAATATATATATATATATATATATATATATCATATATCATATATATATATATATATATATTTACAGCAAAAAAAAAAAAAATTACCTCAACATGGGATATTTCAAGCTGTTTCGTACACTTCTATCATCAGCCCCTAAGTTTCTGTCTCAGAGCATTGTTTTAAACAAAAAATAAAGAGAAAATAAATTTAAAACAACGCTCTGAGACAAACACTTTTGGGCTGATGATAGCCGTGTACAGGATGGCTTGAAATAAACTACCCCATGTTGAGGTAATTTTTGGTTTTTTGCAGTAAAAAATACATATGCTCTGTTATAATAAAGATATCAAGCTCTCTGTGGGTCAGTTTTAATATTTAATATTACTAGGATCCACCTGGGTTATATACCAATGGATCGATTACCTGTACTATATATATATATATATATATGCATTTCCTCAGACATGCATATACACATATACCTATCCACATATATATACATGCACACATACACAATTGATTCCATTCGTTTTGAAACTGCCAGGACTGGCAAATTAAAAATCAAATTTTATCGGTCTCATGAAATAAAATATTACCATGGTTTTCTGAAGTCTCCAATTTGTTAATTAATTACACACACATATATGTATATATATATATGTGTGTGTGTATATATATATATATATATATATATATATATATAATTGCAAATGTCAGTGTGTCACTGTATCACACTTTTTCAACTTTACTCCTAGAGGCCATAGCCCAGCATATTGGAATCAATATAGTCCATTTTGTAATCAGGCCAACTCTGTGAGCAAATTAAAAACATGCCAGGCTGGATCCTGACCCGCAATCCTGAAATTCTGGATTCTCAGGTTTTCATCAGTACAATTATTTCTGGCAATTCTCTTACATTATTTTTGGTGACAAATTGTTTTCTACAATAACAATTTTTATAAGGTGGAAATAAATTTAGGAATAATGGAAATTAATTGTGAAATCCAGTGAAAGTCACACATAAAATAAGAATAATTGTTTGTATAGAAAGTAAGGACCTATGTACATCAAACTGTCTTTAAATTAAGTTGCAGATGAAGAATTATTGTTGAAGTTTTAAAAAGCAAGGTTAGATATTAATGCAATACACAAATGCAGTGACCAGTTTTGAGTTCTTCTGTAGTCTACTTCTCCCTACCTATTGTGATGAAGTCCCAATAAAGAGCCCTCTGCAGGAGCTAGCTTAAATGCTTTTAAGCTAGTGTGTATATATATATATATATATATATATATATATATATATCAGCACAATGTACTACATCAGTGACACTGAGGGACATTCATTCTCCAACAGAAAATATTCAAACAACACTACACTATCCATATACATATGGCATCTAAAAGATAGAAAATTACACCAAGAATAAGCTGGAAAATATTGAAAAATGCACCTGCCTACAACAACATTACAAAGAAATGCCCACTTTGCCTACATGAAAAGGTAGCAATAATTTCTCATATCCAACAAAAGAAATTACTAAACGTAAGATCAGAAATAATTTCTAAATGCAGACATGAAAACATCACAATTTATACGAAATGGATAAAAAAAAAAATACCAACCAACACTACTACATATACCACCATTGACCCTATGAACATGAGAAGAGAAACCACTGACACCATAACACCATCAATTATTTTCTAGTTCAAACTACTATCATAATAATTATAATTATTGTTATTACCATTCCACCACCATTGCTACAATCACTTCTACTATTTTATTATAACTATTTGCTGCTACAATTGTTATCATTACCCGCTCCCACCACCATTACTACCACATCACAATTACCATTGCCGCATTAGTCCACAATTACTACTGCACCACAATTACCATTACTGCATCAGTTCACAATTATACTTACTTCCCCACTCAGCAAAATTAATACCCCCCGCATAAATATTAACAAGTATTATAAATTGGAGTTTCTACCATTTACATAAGTGCAATTGCCAAAAACAAGCAAATATATGACTTTAAAATAATAACAAAACAGCATTAAAAAAAATTAAAGTTATACCAATTTTACCTACCATAGTCTTACAAACTTCATCATAAAAAAAAAACAATGGATGGATAGAAGATGTGTGAATGTATTTGCATACGTATTGTATATATGTGTGTGCGAGAAAACATTATTGAGCAAACAAAATAGAAAGATGGTCTCTGTGTTGACACTGTGACTGGTGAAAGGTGTTCGCTACACAATCCAACATTGAATACAGCAACCAAATGCGTGCATATGTACACGACAACACATGGATACGCATATATACCCAGTCCCACACTGTTCATATATGTTTATGTTTGTGTAAACTCCGGTGAGTGAGTGTGCATGTATGTATGTCTGTGTGGTATTCTGATGACAATTTTTCCTCCCACTACTATAAAAACACAGATATACGCAGCTATATATAAATCCAAAATTTAAAAAATTCATCAGTTTGTCTGACGATCACAAATAGCGTAAAACCCATGGTCACAAACTCACATCCAACTAAGTATATTAGCTCTATCACGGATATTGATCACTTTCCAATAAGTAATGCGTATATATAATATATAAATAATATATACAAAAAATTGCATATATATTTATATATTTATATACATACACATTTTACATTATATGTATGTGGCCTGACGATTACGTCTAGCATGAAATATGTCTCTGTCGCCTCTAAGTGTTGACATCAATGTTCACTTTTATATTTATACAGACTCTATCTGATATTGAGCACTTTATCCTATAAATATAGCACACCTTAAGAGTATATTTCTTCATATATATATATATATATATATACATATTCAAACAAGTTTTTGTACATTGTTATCTTAGAAATAGGTCAGCATTAATCTACTGTGCTTTTCTCAGCCCTTAGAAGGGCAGGAATATAAGCTCTTGTTCCATGGTTTCTCTTGCCATCCTTTCTTTTTTATCTAGCTCACAACTGTCAGCTTATACCCTTTTGACCAGGCTCTCAGACTCTGGTGCAAATCTTGGTTTTGGCTAACATCAAAAGACTCTTTGTATTAATTTTATTGATTTGCAAAAATTATTTTATTTTCCGGCATTTCATTTTCATTCTTTTATATATATAGTGAACATTATGCATGGAGTCATAAATCATAGCCAGAAATAAGTAGGCTCTGATCCTGTAAACTTCTGGTGTTTTTTTTTTGGCTGGAATCAGTTATTTTTCGTTCTTGCTCTTTTTATCTGAGGGTTCCCCCTCTCGTTAGTTGAGAGAGGAAAAGAGAAAGAAAGAGACAAGGGTTTTAAAGAAAAGCACAAATGCCTTATTTTAATTTAAATTTTTTTATTTTTGTTTATATATTTTATTTTTATCAAGACTCACTACAAAAGCATATATTTACATGCTGCAAGTTCCCTTTAAAGTGAAAGTGTTACCAAAGTGGATAACTCAAAAGTTTTTTTTTGTGTCAATTTTTTTGATTGATCAAATTATTTTATTTTCCCCACATTCCTTTCTTTTTCATTTATAATGGAAGTTATGTGTGGAGCCTCTCTGATTTTTGGTATTTTACAGTCACAATTATTAAGTCAGCTCTGCTCCTGTAAACTTCTGTTTTTTGGGTGGGTTTAGTCTTTTCTACTTCTTCCTCTTTTTATTTGAGGTTTTGCCTTCTCTTTGGTTGAGAGAGAAGTATAGAAAGAGAAGTTTAGAGAAAAAGAGAGAGAAAAAAGAGGAGAAAAGGATTTTAAAGGAAAGTGCAAATGCCTTATTTTAATTTTAATTTTTTTAATTTTGTTTATATATTTTATTTTTCTCAAGACTTTCTAGAAAAGCATTTATTTACATACGGCAAGTTCCCTTTAAAGCGTTACCAAAGATAATGTCAAGAGAAGATCTGGGTTGATTCTCACAGACTATTTCAACTGGAATAGGAAAGAATTGTAACAAAATTATATCTAAAATGTAATGGTAGGGATAAAAGTGAACCAGATTTAATTTTTGCATGCAGTTCAAATTTCACACATTCCTGGGGTGGGGGTGGGGTTTATTCTCTCTCATACATATATTATATATATATATATATATATATATATATATATATATATATATTTTAAAAGACATTTTATATTTAACATTCTTTTTATAGATACAAATATTTAAGTAAATGCTCTGTTTATAATAAACAGTATTAAACAAGATTTACCGGCCTGAATGTCCGAGAAATTTTGACAGAAAATATTCGTCCTATGGTAAATCTTGTTTAATACAGTTTATTATAAACAGAGCATTTACTTATATATTTGTATCTATAAAAAGAATGTTAAACATAAAAATGTCTTAAAATAATTGTTGGACTTTGTCCATTTCATAATATATATATATATATATATATATTATTCCTCACTGATAGCAAGAATCAGAGTTTCATGCACAATGCAATCTTCAAGTGTTAAATATAGACTGACCATTATGTAATTTAAATTTTTAAAAATATATCCAGTTACTGCAATGTTGGCATAGTTATATATTATACTGGGGTTACAGTTGACAAAGATTATTAATTGACAGAGAGGTATAGAAAGAGAATTTCAGAAAGAATTTCATTTTTTTATATATAGTGAACATTATGCATGGAGTCATAAATCATAGCCAGAAATAAGTAGGCTCTGATCCTGTAAACTTCTGGTGTTTTTTTTTTTTTTGGCTGGAATCAGTTATTTTTTTGTTCTTGCGCTTTTTAACTGAGGATTCCTCCTCTCGTTAGTTGAGAGAGGAAAAGAGAAAGAAAGAGACAAGGGTTTTAAAGGAAAGCACAAA
>CAHIKZ030001055.1:437500-442500 GCA_903632075.3 Acanthosepion pharaonis
GCATAGTTTCAAAGATTTTTTTTTTATAATACATATGCAAAAAGATATATCTGGTTACGTACATGCTTGTTTAGGTGTTTGTGACTGTTTGTTTATATATATATATATATATATATATATATATATATATATATATATATATATATATATATATATATATATATATATATTTCCACTTTGAAAGGAAATACGTTGAGGCTTTTTCCTTAATTCAGCAGAAAAAAAGAAAACTGCTTAATTCCCAAAAAATCGCAAGTTATCTCCCCTTAGTCGATGCGTGCGACTCTTGTCCAGTAGAGGGCGTCACAGTTTTAAACAAAGTATTGGCGAAGAAAAGCAAGGCTGAAATCTTTCCTACAGAAATGGGTATTACACCTGATCCACAACAAACTCTTTTCCCACCCGTTTCCGATGTAGTGTTTGTGGTCGAATCTACCGCCAACCTTGCAGCCCATATAGACGTGCTGAAGACTTCTTATATAATTCCCACACTTGAGTAAGTTGTAACGTTTATTTTTTTTTATCTCTCATTGTCTTTTACTTCGGTTTTGTTAGCCATTGTAATGTGAACCGTATCTGACGTGACCCGTTTGTAAATTACGGATGACCAACGGTGTAATAAAAGAGATTTCTTTTAGTTTTAATTGTTAACTAATTTCTGTATATAAACAGCATTAAATAACATATGTAATGTTTTTGTTTTTAATCGTTTATCGAAAAGATTAGTTTTTAATTATCTTTGTTTTTTTTTTATCAATGATTTGCCAAGAATTACTTTTTAATAATTGTTAAGTTTTTAGATAAATTTAGACTAGAGATTTTTCATTTTTAGAATAATTAAATATTTCACAGAGGCCAAGGTTTGCTGGATACATTTGGATTTTGCTGATTTTACAAGTATATGAATTCAAAGAACGTAAATGTGATGGAAGACTTGAACTGACAATATAAGAAAATAAATCTTTTCTAAAGCTAAAATACAAACAATGAAAAACTAATTGACATTATAATAATTAATTTACAGTTTCTGTTTAATGATTGTTAGATTGCTTATTGTTTATTTTTTCCTGAACTACTAGCCTAGTGATTAATTCGGTCAAATCTATTATTTTCCTTATTTTATAATTAAAAAAAAATAAAATTAATTTGAAAGAAAAATAGTAATAAAAAAATACTTTTGAAACTGATATTTTGTTTTTATTTGTAAATCGTAAGTAAATTCTACATTTCTATTTTCATTTCTTTCATTCGATCTCAGATTTCCTTCCTGATAGAATGACTACTTAAACAGCTTTTTATTTAAGCTGACAATCGCAAAAGAATGATTCATGCCAATTCTTTGTTTTCTTTTTCCTTTTTGGCCACCCATAGAATGAAAAAGGAAACTCTTCACAGGACGTGAAAAAGGCTTATCGTGCTTTTTAGATGTTTGTATTTATTACACTTAATGCTTGCATATTTGCTTGTTTGACTTATTTTTCCGATGAGCTTTGTATTTTTTCTAAGATTTCTGTATCGCCTAGTTTGCTAAAATTTGTGTAATTTTTCTAGATGCAAATTCCTCGCATTTTTTTAAAATACAGAAGATGTGGGGTGTTATTAAAAATGCAGCCATGCTGATTTAGCGAAACGAAATCGTCAAGAAGAAGAAAGAGAAAAATAAAAAGGAAGCTTTTTAATTTTTTGCTGATTATTTGACATTTAAATATTTTTATCTCAGTCTTTTTGAAAACGTTTTTAATTTTTAATTTCTTTTTTTTTACTTTTATTTTAAGCGATCTAGATTTTCTTTTCTATGAATTTGTCATTTTCTCTCTCTCTCTCTCCCCCAATTGATCAAATCAAATTTAAATATTAAAAAAGAAAGAAGAAAATTAATTTAGTTCTCGACTTGTAAATAATAAGTGGAAATAATTGTCAAATTTTAATAAGGAACAAAAATAATCTTAAATCGTCTTAAACTAAAGAAATTATTTATTTTTATGTTGGATCAAAAGGAAAACTAGTTTATTTTGATTTTGAAACTGGAAATGTTCGAAGATTTATCAAAATTTATGTTTTACTTTTATTTATTTTAAAACTTTTTTTTTTTTTTGTTTTTTTGCTTATATAAGAAATGCTTAGCAACAACACAAAGTATTTAATTTCTTTTAGAATTTTATTTTTTTTTACGTATTTTTCAATATCTTATTTAACGTTTATTAATAATAATATTAAAATCTGCGATCATTTCAAGCGACTTCGATATTTCTCGCTTTTTCAATTTTTATTTATTTTTACCAAAATTAAGATTATCTTCTTTAAATAATAAATGTTGTTTGTTTTTTTTACGAAACTAAAATTGTACAAGTTCTATTTCAGCTAAGACAATCTTAGAAAATAAATAAATCATCCCCCCCCCCAAAAAAAAACTTTTATCAATGAACTTGCAAAACTTAGTAAATTCCTAATTTTAAGTTGATAGCAACAATATCAAAAAATGACAAAAATAAATTAGAATCCGCCATTTTGTAACATTAGCCTCGTTTTGGTTTTTCTCTTAAAGATTGGCATGAAAAAAAATTATTCTTCCAAGAGAGGAAATTTCGAAAAGTGCTTGTTTGAACCGTTTCCTCAAGTGTTATATATATATATATATATATAAAATTAAGTCTGTATTGTCCTGATTGTATATATTTCTCTTCGGAATATCCCAAGAGAAATAAAAGTTTAATATTTGGTAAAGTGTCCTCTAAATATTTAAGATTAACATATGGCATCTATTAATGTCTTAAATTAAGGCTAAATTATGTACATGGTAGTCATTCATCTGTCTCTGGATATTATTGCATTAATAATAAGACAAAAACTCACTGGACAAAATACCAGCCTCTTTAACCTAGTATCGCAAATAAACATCTCGTAAATTTAACATTGAAAATTCAAGGCAGTTTTAATTCAAATTAGTGTTAGGCAAAAGGCAAATGGCCTTTACACCTAATCTTATTAATCTTACTAGAAAGACCATGACAGCCAGATTTTTGGTAATTGCCTTTATTGGTTTCTGTCATTTGATACTGTGCGTCTCGAAAAATGAAGCTTTTATTGTGGCCACTATGATTTCTTGGCGAAGCTCATAGTGTAGTATCTGTTATTGGCTTAATCTGATTCTTTCTCTCCACTTCTGTTTTCTCTTCTTTCTTTCGTTCATTTTCTCACTGAAACCAAATAGTGTCTTTCCTCTTTTTCCATGCGATTAGAATAGTTCATTATTTATGAGGTACTGGTAGGGCGTGACGATTGTGCAAACTAGCAAAGGCCGATACATACACAGTTATAATAGGATATGAGATTGGGATTTTGTTCACTTTTGGGATAAGAGGCTGGGTTTTTGTCATGAATTCATTGAGTCTGTTAGGGTGGTTAGCTAAATCCCATTACTGATGCCTTCTTAGGCATATTTTTTGTTTTGTCAACACCTACAAAGCCAGTCTGTGCTTTCTACTTCAACAAGTACCTTATAGTTTCTGTGAGAGAGTGCATTGGTAGTTGCCTGAACATGGCCATTTTGCTCAAACAATCTCTTGTGACGATGTGCCAGTGCAACAACCATTGACGACTCCTGAACAGTTTTGTTGACTCCATATCATTCTCAAAGTTTGAGTCCATCCATGCTGGCTGTGTTGTTTTTTTTTTTTTTTTGTTTTTCAGGCCCTCTCCAACAGTGCTGCATACTAGGTTCATCTCCCTAGTCTGATTATCAAGACGTCTAAAAGAATTCTTTTCCCTGGGAGGGGAGAGAGAATATCTTCTCTCTTATCCTGAACATTAAACAAAGTGTACAAAAATGCCACAAAGCTAAATGATATTTCAAAGGAACAAACATTTATTATAACAAAAAAAAAACAAAACAACAGAATACAATATTTACAGGCTCGCAGAAAATCTCAGAAATCTTGGACCTTTGTGCCTACAAAAAAAAAAAGTTAAAATATGGTTTTTCCCTTGACACTGCTATTATTTTAACTAACTTCATTCTTTAGCATTGTTTGTTTTAAAAAAGTGATGATTGGAATTTTAATAAAATCTGAACATTGGAAAATGAATTTATTCATTTTCTTATTTCTTGAGAACTGACACAAAAATAATAGACGATTTATTTATTTGATTGTTTATTTATACTATTTATTTATTGAAATACTTGGTAAAACAGGCTAATTGCTAATTGATTCAAACTTTAAAAACTGGTAAATAAAAATTTCTTTATAACCTTTTCATATATTTAGTAAATGTTTATAAATTTATGAGTAAAAAATTGTATTTATTTCTTTTATGTATTGGTAAGTGATAAATATTATATTAGTTTTTAGAATGTTGTAAATATAAAATTGTTCTTTATAGTTTAATATTTTTCTTGTAAATACTCAAGACTAAAAAAAAAAAATGTATAAATTCACTTTTGCATATGTTTAGGTTTTATTACAATTATAATCATTGATTTTTGAAACCATAAACTTTACTGAAGCGTGAAGGTAGTTAAAATAATAGCGGTATCAAAGGAAAAACTGCTCTTTTGACATGCTTTTATTTATTTATTTATTTTTCTTTTGTGTGTGTGGGTAGAAAGGTACAAGATTGCCAAAATTTTCTTTTGTGTACCTTCTGTGAGGCAGATAACAGATCAAAATATGTAAATTATCTTAAAAAGATTTACAAAAAAATCTTTGAACATTGAGAAGGTAATACATAACTTTAAACAAAGTAGAAAATACTATTTAAAAAAAAAAAAAAAAAACTTAATTGAAAGATGAAAAATACAGCAGAGAGAATGGAGCTTTGGTAATTCCACTGATGCCATAGGGACTTTAACAGTTTAGCTTTTTTCTTCTGTGAGTTTTATTCACAGATTTCAGTTCCTTTGTGTTTTTTTTTTTTTTTGTTTTTTTTGTTTTCCTTTGAGAATCAACCCAGCTAATCCACAAGGAACAGTCAAAAATTGCTTTGCGTTGTGGTTGCCTCAT
>CAHIKZ030001055.1:445000-502500 GCA_903632075.3 Acanthosepion pharaonis
TATATTATATATTGTATTATATATTATATATATTATATTGTATTATATCTATACTCATGATGAAAGTGAATTTATTACTACAAAAATATTAATCACTATTTATTTGTTATATTGTTTATTTAAAAGAATAATATATTTACAACATCCTAAAAACTAATGCAATGCAACTTTTATCATTTACCAATTTATAAAGAAATAAATATGAAAACTATTTTTATTCATAAGTTTATAAACAATTTCTAAAGTAATAAATGCCCCAACTATAAGGAAATCCTTATTTATTGTTTTATAAAGTTTGAATCAATTGGCTAATGTTTTGCCAACCATTCCAATAAATAATCTAATAAATAAATTGTTTTTATTTTTGTTGTAAATTCTCAAGAAAAAAAGAAAATGTATAAATTCACTTTCATCATATATTTAGGTTTTATTACAATTCTAATCATTGCTTTTTTTAAAACGATAAACATTGCCGAAGCATAAAGGTAGTTGACCCTTCTTCTTTTTTTTTTTTTTTTTTTTTTTTGTGTCTGAGTGCAAAGGTCCAAGTTTACCAAATAGGATACTTCATTGCAACTAAAAGCAATATTATAAAATATTTGTTTTTGTTTTCCTTTTGTAAAACAAATTTCTTAGTTTTGTTGTCATTACAGTTTTTGACGAGTTGAAAAGTACGTAATTTCACAAAATAAGATACATATATTCCAAAAAGCTCTGATGTTATAGTAAAAAGAGTTGTTTTGTTGAATTCCTCATCACAAAATTAGTAAAGTTTCAAAGTTTACGGTATGTACCTCTAATGGATACATTTTTTATAGTAAGTTCAATATGGTGTCCTTTTGGTCTGTTTTTACTCTACTGTTGAATTGCGCAACTGGCATATTTATGTGTTGTAAATACAGGATTTTTTAATTTCCTTGAGGTACTACAGAAAAAAGAAATTCATCTCTGTGTTATGAATTAGGGGAAGAAGTTGCAAGGCATTAACAGGTGTTGAAATAAAATTTACGTGTGTCATATTTTTATATATTGTGTCATATTTATGTTTTTTATTTATTTATTTTTGAGAGCAAAATTTTCCCAATGACTGATCAAAGAATTATGGATTTCATTAGCATTGTCCGCCTCTTATTTCAAGACTACCTATATGACGTTACGTTTATAATGATTCTTCACTTGTTTGAAGCCTGCATCTTTAGTTATACGCTGTTAAAATTGGCTTTTTGTACAATAGCACAGGAGATGAAAATTTTTGTCCCTTGTGTTATTGGACTGAAAAGGAGGGAAATATTTGGGGGAAATCATTATACCTTCCCCAAGGTGTGACATTTGTCTGGAGAAAAAAAATTTCTCCCTCTCCTTTTTTTTTTTTTCTTTCTAGGATGGGGGCATCATATTCATAATATCAATACAATGTAAAATTGACCCCAGATTTTTCAGTTATTAGGACCTGGTGGTTTTGCATGATTTCTTTTAAATAAATTGTGATTGTCATAAGCAAGATGCACGACCTCATGCCTGAAAACACCCACGCGTTGCATGCATATGGTGTCGCAGAGCACTTGAAGGAAGAGAGAATTGGCGAAGTACGTCTACGCATATGTAAAACTCTCCCACTTAACCAATCGGCTGCTCCGTCATGCTCTATAAAGGCTTTGGCAAGGGAGTCGACGAGAGACGACTGCTCTGTACGAGAGATGACTGCCCTGTTCCAGCAGGTTCTTTTTGGCGTGACGGCTACATAAATGAAAAATATTTACGTAAATTAATAAAAGTAAATGTATCCATTTATTCTTCATTGAAGATAAATATTTATTATCCCCCAATATCAATAGAGGTCAGTTTATTACTTCATATTAATATAATAATTGGGAAATATATTTTAGTAACTCTCATATAAAACCTCCTTCCAGTAATAGGAAAGATTTAAAAAAAAATGTGGGATTACTAGTATATTGTTATTAATTAATAAATCAATCACCCAGATTTACTACTAATTAATATAATAATTGGAAAAATCTATTTTCATACAGGAAAACCTTTTAATGATAGTAAGTAGTTAGCAAAATATCAATTTTATATATGCTGTCATTTTTTATATGGACAAATTAGTGTCTATATAATTTGTACTGACATCTGTCTAAATAATGAAATTTAGATATTACTTTGTCATTTTTCATTCCAAATTTATTAAATCTAGCTTTAAGCTATGACAATTTTTCGATTTTCTTATTTGAAGCTTCTGATGAATCTGATTTCTTAAGTTAATGTTTGAGCAAGCTCATGGCGAGTTCTATGACAATGAAATATCTGTAGAAATTCTCCTGTTGCATTCTTAATTATTTAAGCTTAACAACTTTACAAAATATTGCAATAAGTCATAAATATGAATATAGTCACTATTTTAAGAAGTAAGGGGGTACAAATGAAAATATTTCAAATTGACAACTTTTTCCATTTCTATCTTTCTTTTCTTCACTGAAACCAAGTAGCATCTCTGATATGTCTTTTGTCTTTCCATGCGATCCAAATGAAATAGCCCGTTATTTATGGGTCATTGGCAGGGTGTAATGGTTGTGTTAACTAACGAAGAGAGGAACGATCACAATTATATGATTTTTATTTAATTTTTCATTTTTTGTTCCAAATTTATTAATGCTAGCTTTAAGCTATGAAAATTTTGCGGTTTTCTTATTTGAAATTTCTGATGAATCTGAATTCTTAAATTAATGTATGAGCAAGCTCATGGCGAGTTCTATGACAATGAAATATCTGTAGAAATTCTCCTGTTGCATTCTTAATTATTTAAGCTTAACAAATTTACAAAATATTGCAATAACAATCATAAATATGAAGTTGGTTTCTATTTTAAGAAGTAAGGGGATACAAATGAAAATATTTGAATTTGATAACTTTCCATTTCACGGAAACAGCTGTTAAACACGTCTATCATCCCTTCTTTCTTTCATTTTCTCATTGAAACCAATTCGCTTCTTATGTCTTGCTTTCTCATGTGATCAAAACTGAATAGTCCGTTATTTATGAGGTGTTAGCAGGAGATGTTAAGTATTTCTATCTTTCTTTTCTTCACTGAAACCAAGTAGCAGCTCTGATATGTCTTTCCATGCAATCAAAATGAAATAGCCCATTATTTATGGGTCATTGGCAGGGTGTAACGAAGAGAGGAGCAATCACAATTATGATTTTTATTTAATTTTGAACAGGTCTCCTCCTGACTTTGTGAAAAAGTGTTGTGTGTCGTTTGTTGTTAAATGCTATCTTGTACAGTAATGGAATTTTTATTCAAGTCGGGTGAGTGGAAATTTGGTGTTGGTCCCAGGATTAACTACATACTTTATGTATAATTGTGATATCTGTTAAAATGTTATGCATGCCTTAACTACCAAACTGAATTAGATTAAATTTTTCAAGCATATGTAATTGTAACTCGGCAAATGTCATAGGCCGTAGAAAAGCCAGGAATTCCCTCAAGAGTCCACTTTGAAATTATATGTACATTGTCACATCAAATCTCTACTTTAAAGTCACTTGATGCTACTTAAAAATTTGGGTTTTCTTAAACATAAACAATTTCTAAAAATGCAGGTCAGATTTTGTCAAGGCAGACTAAACTACTTAAGAAAAAGTACATTTTCCTCTTGTTTCAAGTTTGCACAACGTCTTTACCATATATTGTTTATATTCTAAATAATATCCCTATGGTTGCCCCTGACTGGCAAAAAATTTATATGCAGGTGAAGGGCCAGGTCATTCATAGAACACGTGTTTGTTTATCACAAGGTTGCAGAATTTCTTCTACAAAACAATAACAAAAGAAAAAAACAATAGTGTTTATATTTTTATTGTAAAAATTTGTGTGTGTGTATATATATATATATATATATATATATATATATATGGGCATGTGGCTGAGTGGTTAGAACATTTGCATTCTGACCATGAAACCCAGGTTTGAATCTCACCATGGTTGATTTGTCAGGAAGGAGACTTTCTGATGTTAGCAGACTGGAGGGGTTGATTCAAGCATGTGGCACCTTTGGAAAATGCCTGGAAAGCATACCACGGGTTGACCCAAGCCTTGCGAGTGGAATTGGGTAGATGGAACCCTTGGGTATCGTCGATAGCTGTGCTGGCCTTGTTCAAATTGTTGATCCCTCTAGATAACACGCTCTTTCCCAGAAACTAAGTTCTGCTCAGCAGTATAAACCACAGGTGGGCTCTGTGGGTGTTGAAAAAACACAAAAAATGTGCCTGAGCAAACGTCTGCAAAAGGGATTGGCCATCTGCCCTAGTAGATGGGTACCCTCGACTATGAGTGGCCAGCCATACCTATATATATATATATATATATATATATATGACAAAATGATAGGAAAACGAACAAGCCGGAAACAGATCTTTATTTAACATATTTCACTTTATTAAATCTTCGTCAGAGATTGAGATAGAGGTGATCAAAAATGATAAAGAGCAGAGAGACGCAGATTAATGGCATCTTGTGTTTGGCTATTTTATTGCTTAGATACATGTAATGAATTAACATAATATTTGAATATTATCTGTTACTTTATTACATGTGACTTTAATTTTAATCTGGTTATCACAATGTTGGCATAGTTATATATTATGCTGGGGTTACAGTATTTTACTTTTAAAAATTATATTTGGCAATTAAAATAAGCAAGATTTATATATGCATTTAATTTAAAAAAAAATGAAATTAAAAAAAATTTTTTGAGTTGTGTATATTCATTTTTTAATTTTTAATAATATTCTTTAATTAAAGGGAGATTACTTGTTCTTATTTAAAAAAAAAATAAACATTAATTTCTATTCAAAATAAATAGTAATTTACATTAAAAATTAATCTGGATCAACATATTTAAACAGATATTTATTTTTATGCCTACATGTAACCATCAATTCATTTCTCATGTTGTAGGGTTGTTTAAGTGTTTTAAGATAACCAGTTTTTCAACAAGACATAAGATACATTTATTTTATTTTCTGTTATAAGATTTGGCTCTTGCTATAATATAATAGTTAATAGAAGGGGAAGTATCATTGTGTTTTAATTGCCAGAAATATTTAGAAAGAGCAGTGCTGTTTCCATATTTCATATTACCTAGTCATTCGATGATGGTAGAGACGAAATCTCCAAGGATTTTCAGTGAAACTAAAATTTAATATTGTTACCAGAACGTATACAATATTATCAGTCATACATTGACTGTTTAAGTGATAGATCATATTTTTTCAGCAGTTGCGTTTATTTTTAGAAGAATTTACATTGTCTTTGTTGGCAATATAATGTTATGATGGGATGTGTCTTATTAATGCAATTATAGCTGATGTTAACATTATTTTTATTAAAAGTCTTTTTTAATGTTGGTGAATGATTAAAGTGCTTATGAATTAAATTTAAGGAAATTCTTCCAATGTTAGTTTGCATATTATGGTTAAAAGGTGGGTTAAACCATATCTATGTTGCGTTTACAGTGTTTCTGCTTATTTTAACCTTTGTTTATTTCTAAATACTCTAAATTTATTTTATGATGGCTTAGTTCTAAAGCCTGTATATATTTTTGCTATATCAAATATTTCCTTATTGCTGGATTTGGTGGATAATCTGACTTGGATTGATTTATGTAAATTATCTCGAACTTTATTCTGCTGATTTGATTCTTTACTAATGTATCTATAGTTATATAGATCTTTTGTGTATGGTTTATAATAACCATTATTTGGGCACCTTGAGGCAGTGTAATGGTTAGCAAGCTTGTCTCGCTAGAACAATTACAACTGTTGTGAGTTCGATCCTCACTGGGTGCCCCATACTTTCGACCTTGTGCCACATCTAAGCTATGCTTGGAAAATCACTATAATAACCATTATTCAGGTCTAAGGTTACATTGAGAAAATTGATCGCTTTAGCATTGGTGGTGATGGTGGTAATATTTAGTTTGTGATCTTTAAAATATTTTTATCAGTTCCTTTCTCACTTGGTCTGTATTTTGTGGGCTAGTTTTACAGAGAAGAATGACACTGTCATCTTTATAGAGTCCGGTGTCCTTGATGTTGGAAATAAATCTGAGTTGCCACAATAATAGAATTTCAACAAGTTTGCATGTTCCCACTGAATCATAAGCTCCCATAGCAATACTAAATTCTGGATTACTTGTTTTGGTCCACAGATAACCATTATAGAATAATATATGTTTTTGTGCCTGCTTTATAATATTTATTTCACGATCGCTAATAGGGCATTAATTTATTGCTAGATTTATGGCTGACATTAGCAGAATTTTGGTGATGGATAGGTAAAAGTCACAAATACTGAATTGGATGAATGTATATTCATTTTTTTTTTTTTTTTTTTTAAAACCATTCTACAGCTTCAGCTGTTTTGTGCCATTTATTAATTCTTAGAGCCTTTTTTGTGTATTTGCATGTTCTTTCAATGATGTTTTTGCTGATTTTATTGGTATTGTTTTTAGTTGGGTTGAGTAATTATTATTATTATTATTATTATTAAGGATTGTTTAGAAAATTTGCCTTATGATCTTTTAACTGTGATGAATGCTTGTTTGGAATTTGTGGATCCTATCATCAATTTTTAGTTCAGTGGCTATTTTCTTGGCTTCTCTATTGATGTTATTTTCCCAGTTATTTGGTGCCATTTTGTAAAAGTTATTAACTTTCTTGTTATTGGCTTTATGGTACATATTTGTATCAACTTTGTAATGGTTACTCGTCTCATCTGCTTTGTAATGGTTACCCGTCTTATTTGATTTGATGATGCTCAACCAAAAGGTAAAAGGGTCAGCTTATTATCTTTTGCTCCTTTTCCTTGTAATTGGTGTAATAAAGTATTTATACTTTGCAGCCTAACCACCACTGGAATCAATTAACTTGCACTACTCCACAAATTACAACATGGTTCCTGATGAAAGACCTTATAAGCTGACCCTTTTAGACAATATCGAGAGTTTCATAAAAAGAATAAGGTGGAAACTCTTCTCTAAAAACAAGAATGAGTATAACGATTTGAAAGATGCCGAACTTTGGGGATTTAAGTTGCAAAAAACACTTCCATGCGACGATCTATTATTGGACTTAGAAAAATATCTATTCTTGGTAATAAACAAAATTAAATCTGCTTATTTTACCAATTTTCTACAGCAAAAAAGCTAAAGGATGTTGTTATGATCAAAAAATCCGACAAAATAATCTATGCTTAGAGGAAGAATTAGCAATAATTAGTTTTAAAAAACAAAATAAACTCCTAAACAAGAAAACTGAAATAATGGGTAAATCCAGGCATATAAATAATTATTTACTTTGCCATCTAAGCACAAAATAAGAATAAACAAATTTAATCTAATTTAGATTGTAAACAAATAAATGGAAAAAATATTATATAAGCTTTAAACAAATAAATAAAAAAAAAACAAATATAAGCTTAATTTATTAATGCATAAATAAACGAACAATTATTAAACATACACAACTATACATATGTGTGTATATGTATACACCCGCACATAAACAAACACTAAAAAAAAAAAAATGAACAAACCTAACCACTCATAATTAATACCTTGATATATAACACCAAGGCAAAAAATAAACTACTAACAGTTAAGCATCAATAAAACATTAGATAAATTATATAGAATAACTTTTTATATAAGCATACACTTATTTTAATTACATATATGGGTGTGTGTGTGTGCAACATGCATGCAGTTCATGTAGGGAGTATGTAAAAAAAAAAAATAACTTCACCATTTAAGCATTAATTTTATTAATAACAAAGTACAGTCATTAGTGTACATGTACCTGTGTATGTATTCTTATGTGTATGTATGTACAAATATGTATACTTATATGTGTGCGTGAATGGATGTAGACACACAGACATATTTGTTGAGCCATAAATGTTACGAGCTATAATTTGCTTTGCATCTGGGATCTCATTTCTTTTCTATTACTTTGCAGATATTTTAATGGTGGCCCACCTGACCCTACTGATTATGGATGTGATGTAAGTTGATTTTCTTAAGTCGTGTGAATTTCTTCCAGGTGATAGCCCTGAGAATGAGAAGCATAAATAGTATCTAGCATCATAACACTTCTCCACACAATCTTCTTTAGGATACAAAAAATTCTGATGTCAAAGCCCATGTGAGTGGCCATGATCTTAGTGCCTCTGTCTGTGACTTGTATCCTGCTTTCAACTATATGGCATTCAGTTTGTGATATCAAGTGTACATTAGAAAGAAAATGGATATTATTAAGAAATGTAAAACATAGAATTCAGTATAAGTTTTTTTTATACAGTAAGCATCATCCTGTAAAAGGCCTGGGTGGGTGGGGGTGTCGCTTGAAATAGGGGATTACATTAAGGTAGAAATAGGGGGGATTACATTAAGGGGTAAACATGTATGGAGTAGGGAAGATAGGGTTAAGTGGTTTGCAGGAAGAAGCTGTTTCAGGACATGAACAGGTTAAGATTGTAGTTAAGATATTGGAGAAAACATCCTCTTGGGAGTCTGTTCCATAGGGCAGTGGTTTGCAGGAAGAAGCTGTTTGAGTGGAAATTAATTCTCACCAATGGGTAGTTTATATGGATAGGAGAGGAAGATAATGGTTAAGATAGTAGTGATTGAGAAAAACATCCTCTTGGGAGTCTGTTCCATAGGGCAGTGGTTTGCAGGAAGAAGCTGTTTGAATGGAAATTATTTCTCACCAATGGGTAGTTTATATGGATAGGAGAGGAAGATAATGGTTAACTCTTGACTTGAACAGGTTAAGATTGTAGTGATCAGGGGAAATATCTGCATGAGAGAGTGTTCCACAGTGGTTCACAGGAAGATGCTGTTTGAATGGAACTTCCTCCTCGCTGATGGAATATGAAGGGAATATGGGTGGTTTGTTACTACGTACGTGGCATGGTGGGTGCTAGCTGTGAAGGTTTAGACTTGGTGGAACCAATGAAAGTAGTTTGTTCAATTACTTTCAATAGTACATTATTTAAATTATTCGGACTATTGTCCTCATCTTTGTTGCCATATTTATTACAATGTTTCGGCCGTTGTACGCTCCGGACTTCTTCAGGTGCTTGGAATGCTTAGGGCCTATTTTATATCGGTTATTCCTCACCTGTTTTATTCATTTTTGTTTTGCTTGTTTGTTTCTTCCAGTGAAACAAATTATTTGAGTTTTCAATCCTTGGCTATGATAGTGCTGTTCTGGTCTCTGTGTAAGGGTTATTCAAGTTTTGCATGTAACTTGATGCTTTAAGCTGCCTTATTCTTCAATATTGACCCTGACTTCCTTATACATACACACATTATTTAAGATAACACGTTTTGTGCTGATTAATTTTACTGATCCACTTTTATAAAGTTCAAAGAATATTCAGGCAAGGAGGAAATTCTGTCAGAAATTATCCAAAATTCATTTTGGAAGAAAAGTACATGGAATACATCAGTTACATTGTGACACTCTTTAGTTTTATGAAACCCACCATATATCCCTACCTAACCCTGTTGATGATGGACTTTAAGACAGTCAAAAACTTGGACAATATTTCTTTTGCTATCTTCCAAAATGAACTTTGGACAAATTTCTGAAAGAATTTCCTCCTAGCCTGAGAAGGATTATTTGTCCTATATGTCTGTTATCTTAAATAATATATATATGTAGCATGTTTTCATTGAGTAATTTAGACAAGTTTTGTCTACTTATTTTCAATTGGATTCTTTATAATTCATAGACAAGCTTTTTGGTGTCATTAAAGGAAGAGAGAAAATTACCACGTTGATACAAATTGCACTCTCTCTTTATAGTATCAAAAAAAGACATATACAATAAATTAAAACATACAGCTGTCTTTAAAAATTATAAATACTACAATATTTGTCTTGAAAAAAAAAACCCACCTTGATGAGACATTGTGCTAATGTTGAAAGTACTCAGAATAAATAATATGTATTAACACAGTAATTTTCTTAGGCAAAGATGGAGACAAAGAGCCTCACCTTGTTTGTTGAGGAAGATATGACCTTAGGGCCATTTATAATAGTTGGTACAGCTGTTTTCCCTCTTTTCATGATTTGGTTGGCAATCTTGAGAATTTGCAGGATCCAATTTGTTTGTTTTGAACTTTGGCCTGGGTAGCTTGTGCCTTGTAGCACATTGCATTTTCTAGAACTTTTTTGTAGTGATTGTGAGCAATTCTAAATGCAGTAAGGGTCAAAATACACCACTCCTTGTGATAGATATTGAAATAGTGATCCCGGTGAGCTGTGGCTGCAGTGCATTCAGGGGTGAACCAGGGCTGACGGTTTGGTTTTCTGCTGGAACTTTTACTGGAAGGAATAAAAAAAAAAAAAAAAAAAAACTCCATTCCAGAAAGGATCGTTTCTGAGGCGAGGGCAGCAGTTTTGGAGGCAGCATGGTTGAGAAAGGAGCTTTCATTATATAGGATCAAAAACTGTCCCTTTCACACAGTGACAAAATGTTCTATGGAATGTTAAATCTGGAGAGATGCCTTAGGTTTGGTATCAATACATCCAGACTTTCATTATGTAGTCAAAAGAATGGATCAGCATCTCTGGACAGATATGACCGTGGCAATTAGGGGATCACTCCAGTTGTCTCAAACTAGTGTGTTATATTCAAGTAGATGAAAAATAAACATGGACATTCAAAGCTGACTTTGGAGAGAGAACTAATTTTAGTGTGCTGTTTGCTGTAGGGAAAGATAGTTTGGTGGGGAATGATATATTTTCTACTTTCACCCCCTTTTTAATGAGTTTTTTTTTTTGTTTTGTTTTGTGTGTTAGTTCACAAGCTGATTTTATTAACAATTTCTTCATCCCTTCAATGAGCTAAATATACCCCCACCACCGAACTGATTTTTATCTCGTTTGACTGAAGAATATCCTCTATATATATATATATATATATATATATATATATATATATATATATATATGTGTCTTTTTTTTTTTCAGTTCAGCTGTACATTATATGCTCTGGTGACATTCCACTCGGCTGACATTGCCCCAGAACCTGCTGCTCGTTGTTATGCACCAACAACTAACATCCACACATTCCTCAGTTGGCTTGATAGTGTCCCGTAAGTGACATCTTTTGAAGGTCTCTTCGTTCTTGCTATCCTATCCAGAGATTTTGTTGTGTATCTTACAGCAGAAATTGCGAAAAAAAATTAATTTATTTAAATAATTATAAATAGTACTGCATCTAGGTATATATATATTTTATTTATTTTTATAAAAGGGTGGGGAACTATGACACAGTGTAAAAAGGTTTTGTTTGACCAGGTTTCTCTTTTAGAACTTCATCGGACTAAAGTGATATTTGTTTAGTCTAATGAATTCCTAAATGCCAATTGGTGTCTATTATCTTCTTCTTGATTGCTCTTCTAATGTTCTTGCTTCTTAATAATGTTTTTATTTTTTTTCTTAATCTTTCACACTCATTAACCCCTTGTGCCCTAGTGGTTTTACTGCCTTGCATGGGGTGAAATGATAAAAATATATATATATATATATCAGTGGCGACTCTCTAGCCTATTTTTGCTACTCGTGCCCCCCCCTCTGTCAACTTCAGTTCCCAACCCGTGGTCCGTGGACCCAAAGTAAGTCATCATAGTTGCTATTATGTGATTCTCCATTGTATAGCACAGATTGACTAACGTACTTTGCATGGTGGTTTTTGTAAACAATCAAGATACTATATAATTTGTAGTCTTGTTAATACAGTAGATAAGTTTTTTTTTTCCTTTCAAAAGTATAGAAGAAAAGAGAAGATGTTCATTACTATGACGAGAAAAATATCTTTATTAGAAAAAAGAAATTGATGACAATGACAACTAACCAGGTTAGCAATTAAGTCCACAACTCTCCAGGTCATTTGTCTCATGGAATTATAAAATAATTAAATGATTGATTTTTTATTAGCACTTCACAATCGTTTTTTTTTTATTAAGGAATGGTTTATTCGTGAATTTTGAATCATAGAAATCTCATTTAAAAATACGGTTTGTATGTCATTTTATATTAATATTATTATTTTATATTAATAGTATTTTTTCAGAGATTTCTATGATTCAAAATTCACGAAAAAAAACATTCCTCAATAAAAAAAAAAACAAATTCACTCTTATTCAAAAACCTGTTCTTTATTAATTAATTAATGAAACAATAACTTCATCACTGATATTTACAATATAAATAAACGTGGTTATGTTTACAAACATCTATTCGCATTTCACTACTACTACTACTCTATCTCTCTTTCTCTCGGTCTTTCTCTCTCTTTCCAAGACAATCATCAGCAGTCACAATGTGCTAATTGTTCTGAGCACGGTATTTCGATTTGATTTTGCCACCATTGGCTACAGCCAAAAGCGAGATTTCTCTAACATTACTTGTTTTTATAAGCTTTTCTTGTGCTTGGCACGGATTATGTTGCGGTTCAACATTATAGCCGATATTATGGGATGTTCAATAGATCTGACGGTGGCCATCCGTTCAAAACAGCATCATTGTATTATTCCCAGATATATTTATGAACTTTTGGCTACTTAGTTATCGAAACTTGAATAGATACGTAATTTAATTGAGATCAGCCTAAGTATGTTTGCTTGAAATTAATGGATGATTTTTAATCCATTTTGAATAACATTGACCGAAAGTTATTGGTCGTAAAACACCAGTAGCACTAGTCCCATCTCCGCCTGATATATATATATATATATATATATATATATATATATGAGGTCTTATCATAAAGTGCCTAGAGTGAAATCACTTGGCTAAGACTGACCTTGAATACACACTAAATAATAATGTTCTCACTCATTTCCATTGTTTATAACAGTGCTTGGAAGGAGTGTGTAGAGTGTGGTTGTCTCACTACTTCCAGAGGTTATGTCAGTGACCATGGCTTGTGAAGCAGTTTTTGTCCAAGCACAATATTCCCCAAGTTCGACACCTACCATATTCGACAGATTTTCAACCCTTGACTTTTTCCACTTCAAAAATCAAATCTGACTTGAAAGGAACAAGATTTGAAGATGACAATGCAATCCAAGAGAATACGACAAGGCAGCTGCTTGTTATCCCAATAAAGGAATTCCAGGAATGTTTCCATCAGTGGAAACGATGACTGGATAAAGCGTGTGTGCCTTCAGAAGGGAGACTACTTTGAATGAGATTAAATGCTGAATTGATATATGTTGTAGTTATTTTTTTATAGCATCAGTCTCAATACTTTTTGATCCAACATTGTATATATGATGTTAACATCAGCTATATTTGCTAATTTGTATAATTCTTGTCCATCAACTAAACATTGTTTTAATATACAAATTCATATATATACATGGGGCTGCTAAAAAGTTGATCCATTTCCCAAAACCTGACCAAACTGTCACTATTTATTTTGGAATCTTTTCAGTTGAGCCAAAATCTTTTCAGCATCCTCACCTTGTAGTCCTTTTGTTTGTCTTTCCTTAAACATTTTGATGATTTTTTACCAGGTTTATTGGTGGTGCTGGAGAAGGCAAGAGTCATGTAGCTGAAGGTCTCAGTACTGCAATTCAAGTCTTTGATGACTTTAAAAAGAGACGCCATCCAAGGTAAGGATGACATTTTTGTTCGTGCGTTTATGTATTTTAAGTGATTTTTCTGTCTTGTCCTCTTTTCCACATAAGTTCGCAAAGTGATTCACTTGCTTACTGATATTTTTTAAATTGAAAAGCTAGTGTGTTGTATTCAGTGCAGTAGTAATATTCTAATGGGCATGTAGTTGAATGTTTAGAACGTTTGCTTTATGATGATTAGAACCGGATTTGAATCTCACCAGGAAAATGATTTGATGTTATTGGTCTGGAGGAGGTGATCCCAGCATGCAGCACCTTTGGAAAGTGTCTAGAAACCACACCATGGGTTGATCCAAGCCTTGTGAGTGAAAATGGGTAGGCAGGAGTCATCAGTGGTTGTGCTGGCTTTGTTGAGACTGTTGATCAGGCTAGATAATGTGCTGTAATTAAGGTCCGCACAACATAGTTGAAGTATAAACCACAGGTGGGCTCTTGGTACTGAACAAACACAAATGTGTCTGAGCAGGCGTCTGCAACGGGGATTAGTTAGCTGCTCTAAAAGACTGGCATTCTCAGATATTTACTATAAAAATGTATTGTTGGTATTTTTTTTATGTAAAAAAAATAAAAAAAAATACCAACAATACATTTTTATAGTAAAATAGCAGTAGTACATTTTTACATAAAAAAATACCAACAATACATTTTTATAGTAAAATAGCAGTAGTACATTTTTACATAAAAAAAATACCAACAATTTTAAAGCAAAATGGCCATCAATACATTTTATCTGTAGTTGAAAGCATAAAATTGTGTTCAAAATATTTAGATTTCGTGATTAAATAACCCATAATGGTGTTGACATGCTGCTAAAAAAAAAAATCAAGCAAACAATCAACTACTACATTGAGACTGGCAATTCATTAATATTTACATCATTAAGGCATGATGCTAATATAATTTAATCCTTTAGCATTCAACATTTTCAAACCTGCCCTGTAAATATTGGCTTTCAAAATTTCACTGTTTGTGTGAGTACCTGCTTTATTTGTGATAATGTTGTCATATATTATGTCAGAGTATACATGGAAGGTAGAACATTAAGAGTCGATATTTTATGAGGCTGGTTGAATGCTAAAGAGTTAAATGTCATTGCAACAATGTCTGGATTTAGTTTCATCACAAATTTATGTTTAATGTTGAGTGGTATACTGAAAAAAAACAAAAAAAAAACATCGCTCTAATAATGAATGTGTTCTTTTAGCTCTTATTAAATACCTGTCGTTAATTTTATTGCAGTATCAAGCCACAATGTCACTGTGTGCTTGTCACCAACTCTCCACCTTACCAGATCCCAAGTTTTCAGGTGAAAAACTATGCTGGTCATACCTGTGAAGAACTTGTTAGCATGATGGCTAATGTAAGTTTTAATTCCTTTCTTTACCTAGTTGAAAATATATTTGCAGATCTGTAAGAGGTGACAAAAGAATAGTTTTGCTTTTCCTGTTCACTCGTTTTTTTTTGTTTTTTTTTGTATGTCTCATGGATTTAGAAGTGGAGGTGCATACATATATATGAATATTCATGAATGTTCTCAAATTCAAAAGCCTTGGTAAACCAAGGACATCCTTGCTCTTGTATATAAACATGTACAACGAAATAATTCCTACATTTACTTTGACAAAGTCCCTCAGAGAACGCAACGCATTGGCTAAGAAGAATAGTTTTTCCTCTTATATATATATATATATATATATATATAAAAGAAAACAAAAATCGTTGGTGGAACCAATGGGCAACTTGCCAAAACCTAAAACTCTTATCTAGTCTCGAATAAAAATGACAATAATGAAAACAAAGAAAAAGAAAAAAAAGCAAACTTACCAACTCGGGTAAGTGCTCAAAGCCTAGATAGAACAAAAAATGCTTACCAGCATTAAATCCTAGTCATGACTTGAGTTTCTGGTTCATGCGATCTTCAGACAATTTGAATGGATGGTAAACATTTTTTGCTCTATCTAGGCTTTGAGCACTTTACTTACCCGAGTTGGTAAGTTTGCTTTCAGGCCTTTTTTCTTTTTCTTTGTTTTCATTATTGTCATTTTTTATGCAGTGTTACATTAGAATATGTGCATAACCACTACAGAAATTGTACATTTTTGTTTCAACGTCAAAAAAGGAAAAACCTTTTTTTAGATGTTTCATCAGGTGGGGAAACACAGTGTTACTCTATGATTCCCTACCTGATGAGACGTCTTTTTTTGATGTTGAAACAAAAATGTACAATTTTGTAGTGGATATGTGCATGTTCTAATGTAACACTGCATAGATAAATCAATATTTACGGCTCTACTTGATGTATTGAGCAGTATTTTTCAATTAATCTTTTGAATGCTGTAATCCTACTGTTTGTTCTCCTACACTTTGATATATATATATATATATATATATATATATATATATACAAAAATATGAAAATTGTTACTTAACTGATTGATGTTGTATTCACCATCCTGACTCCAGTCTTTCGTAGACAGGCTTTTTCGTAATCGCTCTGTCTACTCTTCAGGGGGTATCAGCAATTGACTGCTTATTTTCTCATTTTTGTTATTTTTATATTAAGTTAAAAAATAATTTATGCACTTTTTATTGGTACCGGGTTAATTTTTCTTTTCTTTCCAATTGTGTGCTGTTTGGTGAACTCAAACAGCACACAATTGATGTACTTTACCAGAGAAACGTCATATTCTACTCATTTCTACTTCATTAAAAATTTTTTTTTCTCTTCATTTCTTATTAATTTCTACAGATTTTAATGCTTTTGGCATAAAAAATTTCATGAGACATTATGTAAATTTACTTAAAATAAAATTTGGAGCGTACAACCATATAGCATTAAAACACCAGTTCCCGTATGATCACCAAAGTTAAGCCTAGTTGAGCCTGGTCAGTACCGAGATGGGCGGCTGCTTGGATGTACAAGGTTGATGTAATGGATAAATGCTTGGAATTGTTAATCGGAGAGCTGAGTTCCAATTCCTGTTGGGTTCATTATATTCACTTACGTGCAAATAGTCTTGGGGAAACGTATGAATCCACCTTTTCTTCCTCCAGCTATGGGTTAATTAGCAAGACTTGTATCACTAAATCATTATCTCCCCATAAAATTCTAATAATTTAAAAATATTTTCTGGATTTAAATAACCTGCAAAATGTTGATAAGCTGGCAATAGATTTGACATACCCCCATTTGTTATATGAGGTAATTGATTAAAGGGTTGCCTGTTCTGCTTCTAGGTATTTTTTTTTTTTTTTTTTTTTTTTTTTACTAGATATTTAAAATCTACGAATTGTTTTTTGACTGCATTATAAATGTTCAATATAATTTTTGTGTTTTTTAAGTTTTATGGTGAGGGGTTTAATATGATTCTTTGTAAAGATTTTTTTTTATCTTGTTAGTTGGTCCTTTTGGAGGTGGTCTATCAAGTATATCCTTACAAATTCAATATAAATGACCAATATTTACGTATCCCTGAACCAAGTATTTGCTTATAGACTCAGATATAAACAATTTTCTAACTACTGAACCAAACTTAACTTTTATAAACTGAAATATTTCAATGTTAAATAACCCAGGAAGAGCTGATATTTCTTAAAATCAACCAACCCAACTCCCCAATTAGGATAAAAAAATAAAAACAAAGAATTTAATTCCAGTCTAATTATATTAATGCATAAATGTTTCCATGGTGACATTTTTTATTCTTTAATCAATTCACCCCAAGCAAGACAATAAAGCCACTAAGACCCAATGGATTACTGAATGTAAAAGAATAAGAAAAAGAAAAACCTTATTAAGGAATAAGAACAATAAAAGAAGAGGAAACAAGAAGACAGTAGATAATGATTGATATTGCATTTAAATTAAAATGTGTTTTAGATTTCAGCCGACATAATTTGATCTCTGGTATAAACTGTGAATAGAGGATCATCTCAAAGGATAAAGATTTGTATGCTGTAGTGAGAAGAGTTTGAAATTTCTTAATTCATTATTACATGCAAACTTAATTTTGTAATTTGGGAAAGAAAGATAAAGACCCAAGATTAGAAACGAACTAGAGGGTAATAGACTGCTTCGTAATCTCCTGTGGGGGCAGAGAAGACATGAACTGACACACATGATTCTATTGATGAATGTTGAGAATACCATGGGTAGAAGGCAACAGTGCCACTAGAACATGGGGTTAGAGGGGGAGGGGGGTACAGGGAGTGAAAGTGAATGAGAAGAATGAAAATGGGGAGGATTGAGGAAAAGGCCAAAAAAAAAAAAAGAAAAAAAAAGAACAGGCTTCAAGAAGACAGAAGATGGCGATTGATGTTGCATTTAAATTTTTAAAGATTGTAAATTACAAAAGTTAAGGAGATGATGATGATGAGTTATCAGGGAAGCAAGTAAATGGAAGGGAGTTCCACAGGTGGGAAGTGCAAGAAAAGAAACTCAGAGTACAATTGGTGGTTGTATCTTGCTCGTTCAACTGTGAGACCTAGTTGCCAATCTAGTAGCACGCTTAAATTTATGTAGTCGGGGCACCAGGGTTAAATGCCCGTCATAGCAGTTGCCATGAAAATATTTGTAGAACAGGCTGAGAGAAGTCTCATCATGTTGGTTAGAAGGTAACTGGAGATGAGATGCCAGGTCATGACGCCTTATATTGCAAGAATCTTGAGATAGACATCAGGAGCACCAGACCAGATATGGTAAACAGTTCCCCCTATCCCATCATGACATTGGCCATCCACAACCTGCTACCCCTTATAACCCTTAGCAAGATTTCTTTTCACCATCCAGCTTACTCTTCGTTCTGCAATCCGTTCACATAAGCTGCCTTCCCCTGTCCCTCGTACCTTCAATACGTCTTGCGATTGTCAAATTCTTAAAGCCTGTCTTCCTCGTTATGTGCCCCAAAAATTTCAGCCATCTCTTTCTGAATCTGATTATCTTTAGGCACCATGTCCCCCTCAGGCAATCATGGCTCTCCACAATTTCCTGTCTTTTGTAACTTTTAATAAATTTTGTCTTTATTCTTATCTCTCCTAAACCCTGTTCCACCATCCATTTATTCTAGCTATGTCATGCATTGTTTTCCTCTGTCCCTCTTGTCTTCAATATTTGATTGCTTTTAAAGTAGTCTAAATTTTTCTTTAGTTATTTTGTTGTGATAGCATCTTATTTATGATAATTTAACTTTTCTCTTTCTCTTTTTAACTTTTCAGAAAGGTATTTCATTCTCTGTGATATCACCCAGAAAAATACCTGTTCTGTTACGGTTGTTTGAAGAAGTAAGTTGACCTTTTTGCTCATCTTTATCCTGACTGTTTCTAACCAGTCCAATTTTTTTAAACTTTTTATTCTGTTCTGTCTTAGATGATCAGAATAGTTTTATTTATGCCACAGAACAGCCTATTCTATAGATATGAAAAGGAAATTTGTATGTATGTGTGTGTATGTGGATGTATGTGTGGATGTATGGATGAATGAATGAAAACTTAATTTTTTTTTTTTTTTTTTTTTCTTTTAGCATTCAACATGCTCAAACCCACCCCCATAAATATAGGCTCTCAAAGTCTAGCTGTTTATGTGACTTCCTTGCATTACTTGGGATGATGTCCTCATGTAGTATGACACAATATACATATGCATGGGTTAAAAATGAGAATCGATATTTACAGGGTGTGGTATATATATGTGCATGTGTGTATGTGTATATATATATATATATATATATATATATATATACACATGAGAGAGAGCCAATATTTATGAGGCAGGTTTGAGCGTGTTGAATGCTAAAGGATTAAAAAAAGATTAAGTTATATATATATATACCTGCATATCATGTGACATTTGAAGACCTATATAGTTTGGTCGATAGTGTAGCCAGAGCCAGCAGTATATATGCAAATTTTATATTCCATGTATGATGCGACCTCCTGAAAATTAGTTTTTAAAAGTTGTATGATATGAAAGTATGTACTCTGTGTATGTATTTGTGTGTGTGTATGTGTGTATATATATATATATATATATATATATATATATATATATATATATGACTTTGAAAATGATGGAACACGTTCTTTTAAAGGGACCTTTTTCATCAAACACTTCTCAAAATTAATATATTGTAAATTTATTTTTTGGCATTGTTATAATTAGGAATTTTTATTTACTCTGGTGTCTCTATTTGTGTGTGCAGGGTAACATGGGCTGTGACTCTCAAATAAATATGAAAGACTGTACTGTTGATCATCGGCATCAGGTGTTATTAAAAGGATTCACCCTTCCAGGTAGGGAAAGTCTTTTGCGTCTTCCTCAGCATACACATGTACATACATTTTTACTGAAAGTGTCTTTTTCAGACAATGGTGAATAAACATATACAAAACATAACGTTCAAAAACCAGCTACGGACATTTGATCTTGATTCTTTTTATGCCCTTCTAAGCTTGAAATGAGTCCAATTGTCAACTAATACGTCCGGTAGAGGTATTAGCCACTAATTGGGTACTTCATGGTGCCTCAGTTTCTTAATTACTATATTAACCCTAGAACACTAACCATGGGTATGTAGTACCCAGCACAAATTTTCCTATTTTAATTACAATTTTCAGTATCTGATTTTCTTACCTAAATAATGTTTTTCAGTTCCTATTAATGTTAACTCAAAGTACAAAGTTTGATGTGCCTGCATGCAAAATATTTCAAATAAAGATTTAGTATTTTTTTTGGGATATTTTCAAAATCGGGTATGATATACTGATGGTTAGTAGTGGGGTAACTTTAATTGATAGTTAGTGTCGTAGGGTTAAAAACATTGATATTATCTAAGGGTCATTAACATTACACAACATTATTCGCTTGTTCAAATCTCTTGCATAGTTGCTAGTGTTAAAAATATTTGTCAGAAATTTACTGATTTGCTGTTTTCTTTGAGGACATTGGTATAAATTTAGGAAAAGATGCATAAGTCATGAAAGAAGAATTTTGAGAAAAAATCAGCATGAATAACCTTAAGACTCAAATTAATCTGCTGTTAGCATCGATGACAGCTTCATTATAAAGTCTGAAAACATCGACATAATAGAATCAGATGGTCTTCATCTATTTTGGACATTGTGCTAGATAGGGGTGGGGGGTCGTTGGTTGATGTCCCTCTCGACTACACTCCATATGTAGTAGTTAACTGGATTCAGGTTTGAAGAGCTTGGAGGCCATATGTTTGGGGTGACGTGATCACAAAGATTATAACTCTTCCATTTGCAACAGTCCAGAGTCTTGTTTATAGACACATACGGCCTTTCTTTGCTCACACTCTCTATTCAAGGCCTTACAACCCTCTTCAACGCCTCTCCTTACTCATTTAACTATTGATTTAAACTCTCTGTGGAAAGAAATGGGTAGGCATGTCATCTCTGTTGTTGCTTACAACTCTCAGAACTATCAGAGTTGTCAGAATGTTTGTGTGCATGTCCAGTGTAACCTTATTAGGGTCACTACATGACCATATGTCATTCTTTCAGTTGACCTTTTTATCCTGATCATGAGAGAAAAACCAAAGCATTCCCAGCTCTAGATCAAGCACTTTGCACAGATAACCATCTTTTGCCTTTGCATATGGCTTCTATTGAAAGCAATGGCATTAATTGATTTCTTGAGGTTCTTACTGATAATTTTCTGCACTTTTTGTACAAATCTGTGCATTCTGATGATATCAGGACCTTTAGCAAACATTTTATGTTTGGCTACTACTGTGGCATCCATGTCAGTGGCTTCTAGCTCTTTGTAAACTTTAACAATGAATGACAGGGCAACTCCCAACAATCCCAAAATCATTATGCACTGCTTTTAACACAATGATTACAGCATGTCTTTTCATTTGCTTCATGTTTGCTATCATTTATCTGAAAGGAAATGGTAATTAGAGTAATAAACAAATAAGTTAGAGCTATTAAGATGTGTTCTCAAATAACTGAGCAAACATGTCATTTTGGATAGAAAATGGATTGAATAAATACACAAAATTAGAAAGGAGGCGTAAGGCAAGTATGCCTCTTCTTGCCAGACTTATTCAACCTCTACAGCGAGGCGATCCTAATAAAGGAATTATTGTTGGTAGGCATAATCTTAATGTAAGATACACCAATGACAGGATGATTATGGCTGACATGGAAAAAAAAAATATAGTACCTCTGAGATAGAAGAAAGTGAGAAAAAAAATATAGTTGTTGGAAACCTTGTATAAATAATTGTTGAATCGTCTTTAGAAGGTCTCTGCATAAGCGTCTATCATTCCTTTGCTTCACATTTTGGTCCTGATCAAAGATTTTCTGGCACTTCATGTTTCAACTTTTGAAACGAGTGCCCTGGACGGTTATGTTTTCATCTTTACTGAGATGAACTGGCCTCTCCACATCGCGTTGATAATTTTCTGCACTTTTCCTACAAATCTGTGGGTTTTGATAGTAATAGGGGTTCTTGGCAGACATTTTATGTTCGGCTACTGTTGTGGAATCAATGTCAGTTGCTTCCATCTCTTTGCAAACTTTGACAACAAACGACTGTGCAACTTTCAGGAAACAAACAATCTTTAAATCCCTTTCAATGCAATGATTACACCATTCCTCCTTTATTTGCTGAGTTAGCACGATGCTTGCCATCATTTATCTGAAAAGAAATGATAATCAGAAATATTTAGAAAAAAATTAGAGCTATGAAGAAAAGATGTGTCCTCAAAGAACTGAGCATCCCCATATAGTGGCATTCTAAATTTCCAGGAACTGGTTCTATAAATATAGGTAATGTTTAGGGATCTATTCTGCTTATTTTCTTTTCAATTTGTAATTGGAAACGAATCACTTTATAGTAGCAAAAAGAATTAGACCATTTTGCTAATTTAATAGAAAACATTTCCAAATTGAAATTTTGTTCTCATCATATTTCTGTTCATAAGTGTGGTGAACATCCCCGTAGAGCAAGCGAGCCAGAGTGGCTTGCATCTGGTGTATAGGAAAATAAGGGTCTTACCTTAACGTACGGCACGTGACATCAGAAAGTTTGCTTCGTGAAAATGGCATTACTCTCCCGTCCAGCCATTCTAGCAGTATGTGCAATGATGAGGGTTTTTTGTACAGTTTGGAATGCTTCCACCAATAGCAAGTCGTGTGCTGATTGGTCGAACTGGAGGAGGCAATTTGCCTGTGTAACCGAGAATAACAGCGAAGAACGCTGAGTGGCTGGGGAACCGCGATGTTGGCCTGATAAAAAAGTGCTGGAGCCGTGAAAAAGGGGACAGAAACATTGGCTATACGTAGTGATGTGTGAAGAAAGCGAGGACGGTGAATTGAACCAGCGATATTGTGATTTGTACAAGTGACATTGCAGCAATAGACTCATTTAAGCTAAAATAAGCATGATGTGTATTGACTCTAATGTCATCAGCTGTGTTATGGTTTCTTAGCTGCAGTCCCAAACATCCAATGGAAGACCTGTCAAATTTATGACTTTGCCACATTTTTAAATTCAAAACCGTAGTGTGTGTGTGTGTGTGTGTCTATTAGAGTTTCACTAGGCGCCTGAATGAGTGCAACTAACATTTTAGATAGAGTATGAGATTCTGTTAAAGTCGGTTGACATCAGTTATAGAAATGTTTGTTGGGTGGAGGTAGTGAAAATTCTTGGCTCAACCCATTTTCCAAAATCTGATCAAATTATCTTAATTGAACTGAATATTTTTCAGCATCCCCTTATATTTGAAGATAGTAAACTTGAAATGCCCTAAAATTAAATGGATTTTTTGGTTTTCCGTCTTTTGACTATGTTGTTTTAATTATGCTTGAATTGAACATATTTGAATTGAATTCTTCGTTTTCATTATCTCAGAACGCTCAAACAGTCCGAGTTTAGAAGAAGAGAGGCAACTCACGGAAATGCTACGTGCTAAAATATGTGAGTACAGTTTCCTTTTGTGGTTTTGACTTTGTAAGAAGAAAGGAAATTTTTATCGAATGAATAAATTTCTGCATGTTATCTGAGAGACCACATCATTTCAATTGTAGTTGGTGAATCGTATCGTAGTTTGATAAACTGGTGTATTATTGAGTGAATAAAAAAAAATATGTATAATGTTTAAAGGCTGGCATTTTAGCAGGTTGAAAAATGAGTTACTTGAGAGCTTGATGGCTTTGTGTGTTTAAATTTTTGATTTCTATCAACATTTTTAACTTAGTCTACTAAAAACAGGAATTACACTTACTGTATTTAAAAATCTATCAAATGCATTTTGTTAAAAAAAACAAAAAAAAACAAATGGCTAAAAATATCACCCTGCATCTTATGTGCTAAGTTGAGGCTAATTTTATCTCAACATTTTACTCTGTCTAGCCCGACTCTATATAATATTATTATTTACTCAAATGATATTTGTTATAGTGGAACACACCTATTCTATAGTTAATAGACTCTCCCACCTATAATAAGTAGGAGTAGTAAGAGTAATGAGGGAGTCGCTCAGTGAGTTGGTACGAGTTCAGTCTGAAGTCGGACGACCGGCTGACCGGTTGAACTCTCTGCCTTCAGGCGGGGAAGAACCCGAACGAGGCTACGCCGAAGGGCGGAGTCTCTTTCGGGGAGGTAAACCGACCCTGAACCTGTTTATACGGGTTCAAAGGGCATGTTTTTGGCAGAGCCCACGGGCTCGGAGATCCCACGTTAAACCGGCCTTGTGCCACATTGATGCCCTCGTGGGGTGGTAACTAAATACCGTCGCTCAGGGAGTCACTCAGTCAGTCGATGTCAGGTGATCGTTAGTTGAATATTAAAGTATCAGCAACTACAAGATTACTCTGTGTAATACCTATTATATCAAGTTCCTAACGTTTTGTACATCGAACCTATTTTAGGACCAACTTAGTACAAATACAAGCCTCCACTGTGAAATCACTCCACAACAAGGATTCGAACTCATACGGAGGAAGAAAAAATTTGCTCGCCATAACAATATTATTATTATTGCTATGACTACTACTACTACAACAACAGTAATAGGAATTATAGTAACAAGGTATTGGTGACATTGTTTTATTACTAGTGTTGCAGCATGTCAATGTTCAAATTGTGTTGGTGGTCACCGTAATGGTGTATGCACTAGTTGAAGTTTGACTAAAAGCAGTGAGAACAATATGATGGAAATGATGGATGTAAAGTAAATGGATTAAATAATTTCAGCAAGACGAGGCTTATGACTAGTGATGGGACGATTAATTGAAATAGAGAATTGAAAATATCAGAACTTTTTGGGGAATTGTCATCGGAATAAGAGAATTTTTAACCTGATTTCTAATTCCAAAAACAATACTTTGTATTTTTTTGTTTTAAAAGGAAATGTGTAAGTTTCTACTCAGTTCTAGAAATTTCCATAAAGTTTGGTAGTTTAAAGTCTGTTTCAATTTAAAATAATTTTTTTTTATTTTTAATTTCTTTCTAAACATTAATTCAAACATTTAATATTATAAATTATTAATTTAATTATTATAATGAAAATTATGTAATATAAACACAAAATGAATTCACGTTGTACAGACAGGCTTTCTTCGAAGACAATTTTTAGTTTTTTTTTAATTTATGAAAAAGAAAAAAAATGAATGCATGGAATTCCTGCCAATGTCACATTTGATTTCTTCACATAAAAAATTGGCCTTGTGTCATGGTAGTTACAACAATTTGTTTTTATGATAGCTTTAATCCATAAAATTATTTTTTTTGTCTTGCTTATTGAAAAGATTTATTTTTGTTAATGTGGCATATTACGTAAAAAAAAAAATAAATCCTCTTTTCTATAACCAAGACATAAAAAGTAAACATTCTTTTTATGAAACTTAAATTTGTTTCTATAAAATTTATGTATTTTTTAACATTTTATTGCTTTTGAAATGGATTTTCATCTTTATTTACTTAAAAAAAAAAAAACAAACTTTTATTTGACGTTTCCTGAAAAAAAGATTTTTCATACAAAAGTTTGTATTAAAAAACCCTAAAATTTAATTTCCATCAAAAATTATATTTTACTAATATTTTTTTTTTCTTTGGAATAATTGAACTTTCCTGTTTTAAATTATTATGGCATTTAAAATATTTTGAACTTTTTTTTTTTCTCATTTATTCCTCCTTAGAGCCAAATGAGATGCAAGTCTTCTAGGTAGAAGTGTAAAAAAAAAAAAAAAAGTTAAAAACTAGTATTTTTATCTCCGTTTTTATCTGGCATGATTAAGCTATTTTTTTCCACTTTTAACGTGATTTGTTTTAATATTAAAATAAAACTAGTAAAATTTCATCTTCTGATAATCTAATAAATAACTGAAAACATTGATTGCCTGCAAAAAATACACATTTAAAGTTGTTCTCATTCTTATGAAAATTTGAATCATTTTTAATCTTAATTTTATTTTAACACTTTGTTACACTTGAATCTCATTCCTTATAAAATGATCAAGTTGGATATCACTGTTATTTAGCTTTCAACTTCCTAATAATTTTAAGAATTTATTGTAAAGTTTGCTAAAATTGTTTACATCTCTAAAAAAAAAAAAATCAAGAGATATGTTTTTACTGTGTTGGTGTTTTGCTCTTTTTGTTTTTGTTAGAAATTACTAAATATTTTCAGGCAGTAATACTTTATTAGTCATTAAATTTTTAAGATAAGATTGAAGAGACTTTATTATTGCTACTATTATTCATATTTAATTCTGTAAGCAAATTTAAAATTTGCATTTATTTTTATTCACTGTCCTGCAGGATTAAGTACTCCTTGTACTTTATTTAAATATATGCAGGAGTTAAGCCACAATACATAGGATGATGCCTTTCTGTTTTTAGAGTATTATTCTTCCAATATTATATATATATATATTAGGGTGTCTCTTATTTTTGAAGTGCATGCAGAAATCGAATTGTTACCTCTAAATTTGTTCCATTTATTGAAAAATGCCGCATATATAATTTTAAGGAAATTGCATAATATTTAGAGGGGCACATTTGCTTGTTAAAACTTAAAGGATGGACAAAAGCTAAACCCTTTTTTATTTTACAATACCAAACTATTATTAGTTGAATCTTTACAAATTATACACATGAGAAAACTAGAAACATTTTTTATCTAACAATGAAAAATTGAAATTTTCAACCAATGTTTATTATTTTCAGACCCCAATTATGGCAAATGTATCCAATGCCAAGCAGAATATTGTAGTTTGGAAGTTTTTTTTTTTTTTTTTAAGATTTCTGTTGATAACCAAAGTGAAGCAACATGTCAACTGTAGCTAAGTACTTAAGTGATTTATGTAAAGAAATTGTTCCCTTTATTGTTTAAATACTTACCCAATTTTTAAATAAAAAGGTATCTAACTTTATTTTATAAGCTTTTGTATTCATTTTTCTCATAAATATTTTATTAATAAATGTACTTTGTTCATTAAGTTTCCAAAACCAATTGCAGGGGCTGAAAATAATGAATTTTAATCATCCTTGGAATCAAGAATCTTAACGGAATTAGAAATTTAGGACAATATCGGGAATTGTATCAGAATCGGTAAAAATATTGTTATCATTCCATCACTACTTACAACCACATCACCTTGAAACACTAGTTCCTATATAATCACCAAAGTTAAGCAACATTGAGTCTGGTCAGTACCTAGAAGGGTGACTGCTTGGAAATACCAGGTGCTTTAAGCTTGGATGTACAGATGGTGTAATCGATAATGGCTTATAGTGTCAGGACTTTTTTTTTCCCCATGACACTGCTTTTTAAACTTTTCACCATTGTTTGTTTACAAAAGTGATGATTACAAATTGTAATAAAACCTAAACATATGAAAGTGAATTTATACATTTTTTTTTTGGTTCTTGAGAATTGACAACAAAAATAATAAACACTATTTATTAGATTGTTTATTTACAAGAATAATTTTATATTTGCAAAATTCTAAAAATTGATAGAATTAGAACTAATGTTAGAACAATATTTATCATTCAGCAATTAGTCAAGGTTTTAACATCAATTCCAATAAACAATTTAATAGTGTTTAATATTTTTGTTGCAAATTCTCAAGAACAAACAAAATGTATAAATTCACTTTCATGGTATGCTTAGGTTTTATTCCGTTTCTACTCATCACTTTTTAAAACAATAAACATTGCCGAGGAGTGAAGGTAGTTAAAGTAATAGCGGTATCAAGGGAAAAACTGTCCTTTTGAAACTGGCTTATTGCGGTTATGTTTATCCGTGTTTGCCAGAAATGAAATCTTGATGTTAAAATTTTTATAAAAAAAATTATGAAAATCTTTAATCAACATAAAATGTAAAGTTTTAATCTTCTGGCATTAAATAACTCACAAAGAGTTGATGTGCCATAAAACAAATCTATCGGTGACTCTAATAACCTTTTTTTTTTTTTTTTTTTCTTAATAGCACTGTAAAGAAGGAACATTTTGAAATAATTTGAATAAAACAATCTGCTTATGCTATTTTTAGACACGTGTTTTATATTTGTTTTTCAGCGATTGTGTTGCCTGGTAATCAACAGCCATCTCCTCAGTCGCTTCAATCTGGAGGGAATATGGTACCTGGTCAGCCGGTGATACCAAACCAAGCCAATCATATGAATGTCCAGTCACAGGGTGGTCAGCCACAGCAAATGGGACAGCAGCCAATGCGTCCAGGAAAGCAAGGTATGGCTCACATGGGAGGTCGTGGAGGGGCTGGTGCTGGTGGACCACAGATGCCGATGACCCCACCACAGGTGATGCAGCAGCCAAATATGTCTCCACAGAACATGCAACAACCCCAGCAGCAGCCAGGACTTCACCTGATGCAACAAAACATAGGGGCACAACAAATTCAGAATGCTGTTCAGTCTCGGGTGATGTCACAGTCGGTAAGTTCATTAATTTTATTTTCAATCTTTCGTGTCCATCCTCGGGGGAAAAAAAAAAAAAAGATTATCCCTCTCTGAGAATCTAAGAATTTGGCAAATTGTATTTAGTTTCTGTGAATCTGAAGAAAACTTTTTACAATAATATTGATTATAAGAGAACTGGGTAAAGTGTTTTGTAATATTTAAATCGTTCATCAGAAACATCAGCAAAAATGATTGCATTGATTGCAGAGAATCTATTTTATAAACACATATTTATGTGCTAATGTTCAGCTTACAACTGTGAATCTCACAGATTCCTTGCAACAATTGAAAAGCCAAATAATCATGTTGCTTTTTTAACTTGAAATCCAAAATTAGTTACAATAGTCAGTCATGTGAATTATCTATAATAAATGATAACGTTTGTTTTTATTTTTATGTCTGCACTCATATAAAACTACAAATATAAACAAAATAAATTGACTGACATATAAAACTAGTGTATATCAACTAGATGTCTGTTAATAATATTTAATTATTATAACATTAAATAACCTCTTTATATTTAATCAATATATATATATATATATATATATATATATATATATATATATATATATATATGTGGTGGACTCTCTTGTCATGGATGACAAATGAGAGCTTAGTAAAATAAAGAGGTTTTCATCTTTTAGGGGTACGCATGTGTCTCCTGAGACCTGCAGGTGTTTTTGCAAACTTTTAGACTGATGGAACATGTGGTCAAGCCATTTTGTTTGGGTGGTTGAGGATCGATTGCCACATCTTTCTGTGAGTGTATAGCAAAGTTGTGTGTATATATATATATATATATATATATATATATATATATATATATATATATATATACACACACACACACACACACACACAAGAAATTGTGACCAAAATCTCTGTCCAAAATCAATTTGGGAATAATCGGAATTCTTTGTCTTTTTAATATCTTAGTCAGTGTCTAATATTTTTTTTAAAATTATTTCACCCCCAAACAAGGTGAAAATGGTGATTGATGTTGCATTTAAGCTTTTGAAGCTTATAGTTACCAGGAAAGTAAGTTCCACAGGAAGGAAGTGTGAGAAAAGAAACAGTTGGAGTGGAAGTGCCAGTTGTATTTAACTATTTCAACAGTAAATGGGTGGGACCTTGATGCTAATCTAGTAGCATGCTTAAATTCATCTAGCCTGGGCACCAGGGTAATAAAAATAAAAAAAAAAATAAGTAAAAAACTCATCAGAGCAGTTGCCATGAAAATATTTGTAGAAAAGAAAGAGGGAAGTTATACACAGAAAACTTATTTGAAATTTTAGGAATATACAGAAACTAATCTGCACTGTTTTATATGTAATTGATTGATGAAATTTAAAGAAAGAAAAATGAATATTTTGTATCATTCTGAGAATTTGATTAATTTCTATTTGATTGTATCAATTATTTATTGATTTTTAATGACATTGTATCTTAATTGATTTTTTTTTCTTTCTCTTTTAAGAATGAGGAATCTGCTATGATGGGTAAGCGTTACCATTTCTTCTCTTTTTAGAACTTTTAGACAATTTAATGTTGTTTCCTTTTCCTTAGCGCATCATTAAAAACAAAACTGGTAATGATGTTGGCTAGGCTATACACATAGGATGCCAGAAATTTAAAAATTTAAACTTAAGCAGTATTTTCAGTTTTCTCTCTTCATCTTTAATTGTAACTAGGTTTTGTTATTTTCATTCCCTCCTAATTACATTTCAGTGAAAAAAAAAAAAAAAAAAAAAAAAATCATCTAGTCTCAAGAAGTCCTTTTGGAGGATGAAATGTGTCACATAAGATTTTTTTATTTTTTTTCAATTTTGAACATAAAGTTCTAAGGAAAGCAGGTGTAGTTGAATTTATTTTAAGAAAAAGTTTTATGAATGAATAAAATGCATCAATTTCAACAAGTATATTTTCTGTAGAGCCAACACATTAAGACACTTAAATGATTCCAGACTTTCAAACTGAAACCTTTATTTCATCCACTGTGGTAGATTGTTCTGGTTCCATGTGCCAAGCCTCTTCTGTATGTATTAGTTATTTCCCTTTAAATCAATTCTCCAAGTATTAATAATAATGGAAAAATTGCAGTATAAGCACTGGTAAAAAAATGAGTGCTGAGACATTAGTTTTATAAGTTCCAGAAAATCATACTGTTGTGGATTGGTTTCACAGTGGAGGCTTGTATTTGTACTAAGTCGGTCCTAAAATAGGTTGGACGTACAAAACGTTAGGAACTTGATATAATAGGTATTACGCAGAGTAATATAGTTGTGGTTGCTGATACTTTAGTATCTGACTAACTGTCGTCTGACATCGACTGACTCACCGACTGGTTCCCTCGTTACTTTTACTACTCCTACCTATTATAGGTGGGAGAGTCTATTAACTATAGAATAGGTGTGTTCCACTATAACACATACACAGGACACATGGCCCAGTGGATAAAGGTGTTGGTTAGATGCAATAACTCGAACCAAAGAGTTGTGAGTTAAATACCAGGCTACTGCAGTGGTGAACCAAAATACTTAGATAGTTGAGTTAAAGGGAAATAACTGTGACATCTGGAAGAGGCATGGCACATGGATGTAGAACAGAAATTCCAATCTCCTGTAATCTACAGCAGCTGAAAACTTGAATATGGCAATGAAAATGAGGATAACAGTTTGAATAATGTAAATAAACATAATACCTCGTCTCAGAGGTATTATGATAGCACTTCCTATCACTTTCTGCTTCATTCAGACCATGCCCTAATTATTTATTACTACTTTGTATGTAATCTTCTACTTTGAGTGACTTTTTGCTCCTTTTATGAGTTGAAATTTAGTACTAAAAACCTTGTTAAAAAAAATTTTAACTTTTTAATTTCTTTATGCATGCCTGTCCATTTGAATTGATTCAGATTTTCTTTGTTGTTTTGAATTATTTATTTATTTTTTTTTCGTTCAGACTCATTCTGTTGTCTCTTGTATTTTACAGTCTCACGCCAAGCTATGGCCACCTCTCAGACAATGATGGGACCTAGACAGCAAGCACCAATGATGGCTCAAGGCAACCTTGTATCTCAACCGGGTGGTATGATACCTGGCCAACCTGTAATGGCTCCAGGCAATGCAAACCTTCAAGGTCCCATGACCATGGCGCAGAACCCACAGCTGCACCCGACTCACCCTCATGTAACTATGCCAAACCAACTTCAGCAACAGCAGGTACATCCCAACTTCCAGAATAGCCCTGGTTCTCAGATGCCACCTAATGCTGCCCCTGGCGCTGGTGCAGGCATTGCAACCATCAGTCAGCAGGCGGGGCAGCAGCGTATCCACTTGACGCCTGCACAACTGCAGTCCATGAAGCAGCAACAGCAGCAGGCCCAGCAGCAAGCTCAACAGCAACAACAGCAGCAACAAGCACAACAACAGGCACAACAGCAGCAGCAGCAACAGCAGCAGGCTCAACCAATGACCCAGCCACAACAGCAGCAGCAGCAACAACAGGGTGCTGTGCCATCTCCTCAACAACAGCAGCAGCAACAACAACAACCCCCACCACAAGGACCCAGCCAACCAGGGTTGCCAATTGATATTAATAATACGGCTTTGGGCCCCAAGGTTACTAGAGAGAAAAAGATCTGGTCAGGTAAATGAAAAGACATTTGTTCATTTAATCACCTGTTCTTTGTTTATCTCCTTAGTTTTTTAAGACTTAAACAAAAGATTTGTAATTATTTACATTTTTTTTGGACTGTTGTCTTCATCGTTGTTGTCATATCCACAAAGTTTCGTACACCCTGGCTTTCTTCAGATGATTTGAATTTCAAACTTAGCCCTTTATTTCATCTACCAGAATAGACTGTTCTAGTTCCATGTGCCATGCCTCTTCCAGATGTCTCACTTTCAGTTATCTCCCAGGTACTGAACTCACAACACTTTGGGTCAAGGGTACATGACCCAATCGATAAAAGCATTGGTTGAATCCAATGACTTGACCAAAAATAGTGTAAATAATTACAATACCTCCATCTCAGAAAATATATCCAGATATAAGAGGATTTGTAGCTTTCCTTTTGTGTGGTTAGATGGTGAGTTGAGAAGCTGAGTTTAAAGATGGTTCATGAAAACGTTCTTGGATATAGCACCTCAAGTATTGGTAAGAGATTGCACAAGATACTAAAATTCTTCGCCATATGCAGCCAAGCTGATTTCAGTAGACTTAACCTATGTTGTGTTTCGTGTTGTCTCTTGTCTTAAATTCTTCAGGTTCCAATGCTATATCATAGACTGCATCAATGATGGGCAATTTTGTTTTTATCCCAGGCTTACAGACACATAACATTGAAACACCTGTTCCTGTATGATCACCGAAGTTAAGCAAACTTAAGCTTGGTCTGTACCTTGATGGGTGATCGTTTGGGAATACCAGGTGTTGTAAGCTTCAATATGTGGATGGTGTAATGTATAAATCCACATATTCTTCCCCCAACTGTGGGTTAATTAGTTAGAATTGTATCATTAAACCAATCTCCAAAAAATAAATCTTACAATCTAAAAATATTTTCAGGCTTTAAATAACCTGCAATGGGTTGATAGTCTGTAAAAACACAAATCAATCATTTTTATCCCACTTTATCGTATAAGGGTCACTAGTTGTAGCATCATTTGTACGAGGGAGAGAGAAACTAAATGTCAACTGGTTTGGCTAAAATCTCATCACCATGTGCTGGCCTGCCTCAATAAGGATTCCGGATGTGGTGTGGTATCTTGACCTTTTTAATTCTTGCAGTTGTCTGAGTGTCTATGCACTTTTTTAGTCTTATGTCAAAACTCAAACAAAGACAAACTATTGCTGTCAGAATTGCCCGAAAGATTCTAGAAATTTGTAAGCTGTCTTTCTTTTTTCATATATTCCTATCAATTAAGCACCCTAGATTATGAATTAAAATATATCTATATATCTGTTTATATTTTAAGAAATAAGGTCGTGTGAGCATATTTGTTTGGCTTCTATGGGAGGATCAATTTACATCGCAAAATGGATTAAGCCCCCATTTTTAACTTTTATGAAATTTGATAAAAATAATTTTTTTTTTAATTTTGTCATCTATAGTGCTTAGTTTTTAATTAATTGTGGAAAGAAAAAAAATGATTAATTCTTGTTACAGTTCCACCAAATATATTTTTTTTTGTTCTTGAAATGGTCTTTTAATTCTAAATCTTGTTGGCTGCAGGAACATTAGAGTGGCCTGATATGTCCAAGCAAGGTCCCAACACCACCAAAGTGACTCGATCCTTACAGTGCAATATGACAATTGCAGCAGGAGAACAAGATATGTAAGTATTTATATAGCAAGCTTCTCACTGCTCTATTGCTACTTCCGTGGAAAGTGCTCAGATAAATTATTCCCTTGCTCTGCCAGCTCTAACCTTCAGCTTCAGATTATATATATATATATATATATATTTTCTTAAACATTATTTTTACTGAGTACGTGTGTTTGGGTTGCTATCCCTGTTTTATTTCTTTTATTAAACAGTGAAATTAGTAAGATCTATCCTAAATTGAGGAGTGCCACTAAAAAAATTAAAAAAAAAAAAAGAAAAAAAAAAAGTGTCTCCGATAGGGAAATCTATCAGGTAAAAAGGTGCAGGTATGATTCCTGTCGGAGGTAAAATTTATCTTCTTAATCTCGATTCTGTGTTATTGATTTCAGTGTTTAATAATTTCAAAAAGGGTAGGAAATGAAACGTGTGCACTCACTAAAATTATCCTTATAGTATTAAGAAATAATGTCAAAAAAAAACATCCTTTCTAAAAAATTTTATATATATATATATATATATATATATATGAAATCTCCTGAAGAGTGGGTTGAACAATTAGAAAAGATTTAGTCTACGAAATTCTAGAGTCAAGATGCTGAATTTAACATCAATCAGATACATGACAAATTTGATTTGTACTAATACCATTAATGCTTTATCGATGATATCAATCACTTTATTGCAAAGACTGATTGCCTTAAATGTCCTTTCTTTCCGACAAACCACTCATTGCACTATTGCTACTTCCATGGAAAGTTCTCAGATGAACTAAATTCCTTGGTTCTGTCAGGTCTAACATTCACGGCTAGGACCTGCCATGCCACGCCCATTATAGTAAGCCACCCTTATTCTATCCATATTCCATTGGTGAGAGGTCAGTTCCACTCGAACAACTCCTTCCACTGCTTTGTGGAACAGACTCTCAAGAGGATGTTTCCCCAATCGCTACAATCTTAACCTGTTCATGTCTAGAGTTAACCATTATCTTCCCCCTCCTGTCTGCATAAACTGTGAATCTTATTCTGTAACCCTCTACCTTGCGTGACTCCTAGGCCTTGTACAAGATGAACATCACCATAAAAATATAAAAAAAGGTATGAATGATTTCCTTGCTTGTCCGCTTATACGTTCAATAGCGGAAATTACAAGGCTGTCTTTTGCTGGAGTGGCAACTAGTGATGGAGAAGGAAAATTCTGAATTAAAAATCAAGTTAAAGAGGGATGACTGCTATTGCTGCAATGCATGTGATACATCTGCCCCATAATGTGATCTACTTTCTGATATTTTTGTCAATAATATTTTCAATGTTTGTACTTGTATATACCAATTTCATTTTCGTTTTTTTTTTATTTTTTAACCTTAGATAAAATAGCTTGGCTTTCATGAAATGATTTTGCCATAATATGTATTTTTTTTTTCTTATTTTTGGTTAAAATGCAATGCAATTGGGCATGTGAATAAAGAACTAGCACACTCTGAATAATGGATGAACTGTTTTCAGTACATTAAATGCATCAAACTACAATATTAACCTTTTGAAATCAAGGGTTAATCATTATCTATCCTCCTTATCCTCCTAATCTTCACTTCCTACCACCTCCTCTTTCATTCCTATCACACTCCTCATTCATCATAACCATTTTAACAGTAACCCTCTACACTACAATATTAACCTCTACAGTTCAAGAGTCAATCGTTATCTATCTTCCTTATCTGTATAACTGTAACCCTCTACCATGAGTGACTCTCATGCCTTGCACTCAGCTAACTTCAGTATTAAAAAAGAATGAAATTTGTACCCAAGATGTTCTATTGTATAATTCTAATGCTGTCACTAAAGATGCTGGAACACTGGTCGGTTCTTTGTATTGCTCCAGAAAGTACCAGTCAAATTATGATTCTCTTCATATTCCTTTGGCAAGGAGGAAGTTTTATTCAGACAGCATCTTCCTTAAAACTATCAATTTGTGCAACAGACTCCCCGGTGGATGCTTCTCTGACCACTACAATCTTAGCTTCTTCAAGTCTAATGTCAATCAGTACTATCCTTCATTTTCTCATAATACACACCTCTTCCTCCTTCCTTTATGCTCTTCCAACAATCTCATTTCATACCCCCTACCTTGAATGGCTCTTAGGCCTTGCATTAGGTAAACAATAGTAAAAAAAATAATGATAGACTATAAATGTGCCTTTTATGTTTGTTTAATTTTATATTTAAACCTGCCCTATTCTCTTGTTTTTTTTTTTTTTTAGCAACACCACTAATTGGCCGAGTAAGCTGATCATGCAGTTGCTGCCCATAGACATTTTGAATCATTTCTCCGATTTGTTCGTTAACACAAAGACGCTCACCTTCAATTTTGCCAGTTCTGATGTGGAAGCAATGAAGAGTCTCTACCGCATTCTTGGAAACTCTCTTGTAAGTATATATCTTAGTAGATTATTTAGATCGAAACTTGTGATCAGTGGAAATGTCATTTATTTATCCAGAAGCAATAAGCAACTCGGTTATCCTCTTTGCAAAATCTCCATTTCCAGTTTTGGTCATGTCCTATTGGGCAACTCTATCTTGTCAACTAACGTGGTCATATTCAATGATTTTATTTATTTATTTTTTTTTTTTAATTATTTTTTTTTTTAATTATTTTTTTATTTAGTTATTTTTTATTATTTCTTTTTTTATTATTATTTTTTTTATTACTTTTTTTATTTTATTGAATTCTCTTATCTTTTCAATCCATCTCCCAGCAAATTTCTGCAATTATCATCCAGTTAGTGGACTCTTTCCTCCTTTCTTTTTTCCCTTTTTATTTGACATGATCCCAGTGTCACAGATTAATCAATGTAAATTGTTTTTGACTATTTTTTTACCATATTTAAGTCATATTTTTCTTTCCAAGGAAAAAAATCAACCAAAAAAAAAAAAAACTGGAAGTTGGAGAGAGTCATGATTCAAAGAGCAAAAACAGTGATTTGATTTTCAAATTTCCTAGCCATTGTGCAAGTTGCTACCCACAAATTCCATGAATTTGAAAACAGTAACCAAACCATTTTATCTCTCAAGTCGGCCTGTCTTTTTTTTTTTTTTTTTTTTTTTTTTTTTTTTTAAATTGAGCACATCTCTTAAAACCATTTCACCAAGAAATCACTATATTTTCTATCAAATGATATTTCAGGCTTTTGTATACCACCTTGTATTATAATTTTAGAACCATTTTTTTTTTTTTTTTTTTTTTTTTCACTTCTAGCAAAAAGTGAAAAACTAAATAGTCATCTTTGCAACCTTAAAATTATTAGATGATATTCCTGAGTTTGAATTTCCGACATGAAACACCACCACCATCATTATTATTGTTGATTGTTGAAAGGCTTGCAGAAATGGGACGAAAGTAACATTAATCAAAAATTAATAATAAAAGTCATTGGTGTTTATACTGTGGAATTATTTAAATTTTTTTTTTTTTTTTAAATGTACATAAAATACTGCATATACTCGCGTATCATGTGACCTTTGAAGACCTAATTTATTAAACAGTATATTTATTTATTTCAGCATCCCTCCCCCCATATTAAAAGTTATCCTGGTCAGTCTTTTGGAGGATAGATATGAATTGTATATAATTACTATTCTATTCAGGGTGTCAAAATTTTTTTCTCTTTCATTCTCAAGGATTTTATTAATGCAATAAAAACAGTCATAACAAAAAGGGTCCAATACAAAATTCCCCTAGAATTGTTGGCAATACAAAAAAAAAAAAAAAATCCTATAGAATGAGCTAACCAGATATCAATCTTCACGTGTCAGAACTCGATCTAGGAAAGTAAAATATTGTGTACACCGACTAAAAAAAGAGAAACGTAAGGGAGAAAATACATGTGTATCAATAACATATATATCTATATACAGGATATACTAAGTCCTAACAGCCAATCCTTTTGTTTGCATAAAGATGCTTGTCTTGATTTGACATAAATTGTCTCGAGGACTTTCACATGATAGATGAAATATGATCCGCTCAAAACTGAGAAGATATCCCCATGGAAGGATGATGTACATTCTAGATTTTTAATTAGATGTTTTGAGATTGCAAGATTGGGAACAAAAAAAAATGAAAATAAAATAAAAAATCATCCTGAATAAGTTAATTGGTTATTTCTCCTCGCTTGTCAGAACTCTATCGAGGAAATTAAGATATTGTGCACACTGAATAAATAAGAGTAACATGAGTAAATAAAAGCCACCTGTATCAATAGTAAATTGAGATTGGAGATATATGAGCAGATAACACTGTCTTAACAGCCAATTTTTTTCTTGCTTTGATTTAATATAAATTGTCTTGAAGACATTCAAATGATAGATGGAATGTGATCTGCTCAAAGCAGAAGATAAACCATACAGACCTGAATGTAATGGAACACTTTGAAAAGAAGTAATTCAGTGTCAGGTACTAAAAATGACTCCTTTCACTTCCTTCTAGAGCCACCCATACTATCCATCAGGTTTTCAAGTAGGAATGGATACCCCAGAGTTTTTGATACAGCCATATTTTGTTATACAATTTACTTATATTCTGTTTGATGTGCACAATTTGTGTTTGCTAAAAAAGAATTGCTGTGTGCTTCCTATCTATAGATTTGTAGACTTCAAATACAAGCTCAAGATGAACTATTCTTGGTCTAGCAAGTAGATATTTTAAAAATAAATACAAAAGCATTCTGTTTAGTTATTAGGTTAGATTGTGGAATGTTGGTCATGCTGAGAACTTTTCAGCCTCCCTCATAAAAGTGATTTTCTCAGTAAATAATATTTTTATAACAATCTTTTCTCATTTTTTTTTTATTTTGATTACAGAAATTTCCTTTTTGGGCATGAAGTAAATGAAAAATGAGTTATGTTAAAAAAAACCAAATGATTCATAAATCAATTTAAGCACTTTGAAAGTGTATGAAATAAAAAGGAAGAGGTTATTTTGCCGGTTCTGGTAAAATAGAAAAACATGCTTTTAACCTTATTTTAACTGGTCTTTGTAAAATAGGCACACAGGCTATTTTACCAATAAATATTTTTATTATGAAGGCAGGTAATGTTAAAAATAACACAGAGATTTAACCCAGAGGTTTATTTACACCTTTGTGCAAATTAATTGGAACAAAAAGAATAATTCTGTTATAATTTACTTTTTTCATATTTTTCCAATCAAACATGACTTAGTGCACATGTTAGTACTTTGTATGTCCATTCCACAGAGTTGTGCCTTGAAGATTGACCACAGGTTCTTGATAGAATTTAAATCTGGAGAGTTTCCAAGCCACTCAATAGTACTTTGATTTGCTCACTGGTAAGGCTTGCCACTGTGTTCGTGTAGCGTTACAGTTTTCATACACTTCCTTGGAGTAATGTCCATTGCAGATAATGGCCGTAGGACAACTAATTGACAGTAAAGACAGTAGTGTCTGGGCATGATGAAAATCTGATGCAATCATGGATGATGCAATATTTTTCAAGGCTAAACAAATTTCATCATACACCCCAAAAATAGATTCATATTACTGCACACCACTGCAAATGACCTAATCCTAGGTAAAAATAGAAATCAATTACACCCTGTCACTCCAGTGTCACTGACTGTATGGTAAAAGAAAGGAAACTAAAGTGTGTGTGGGGGGTATTGCCATTATAAATTGTTATGGCAGTTTAAAATCTTTTCCACCATCAGTTTTTAGATCTGAAGTTAAAATCATTTATTCATCATCAATTATTAAAAGAAATATAGAAGTCTCTGGATATTTTAAGCACTTCAGGTATAACAGTCTCTGAAAATCCCAAACTTGGCCTTGGGCATGGTCATGGTTCTCTTGCCAATACACTTGAGGTGCACCCACTGAAGACAAGAGTCACAGACCAAAGAATGCCTGTTGTTCAAGTCCTACCTACACAGCTAATTCAACCACTGTGATGATGAATATTCTTAGTTCTAAAAAACTATTTATATTTACAAACAAAATAGCGTTGGTGTCTATTTTATTGGGACTGGCAAAATAGCCTATTCGAAAAAAAAAAAAAAAAAAAAAGACATGCCCTAAAAATGTCTTCTTTGTACCTTTTTTGTTTTCGTCTTTCATTTGCTTTTCTTTGTTAGCAGGCTGGCTGTGTGCATATCCCAGGTTTGCACCAGTGTGAACTCAGAGTTGTGATGCTCATCTTCAGCAAAAAGAAAAAGGCTTTTATTGGTTTATTGCCCAATGATCAAGCAGCATTTGTCAGTGGCATCCGGCGAGTGATAGCTGAACATAAAATGAAAGTAAGTCAGAGAAAAAGAAACAACTTTCTATCTTGTCTTGTCTTTTTTGTTTTTTTCTTTTTTCCTTATTAGTATTTGCCAATATTCGATAAAGCTATTGATTTTGTTTAGTACCAATATCATTATTTTTATTGTTTCCATCACAACATTTCAGCCAATGTATGCCAGTCATCTTTTAGGCATATTTTGTGCTATTGTAAGGCATTTTCAAGGAGTTTTTTCCATATTTATTTTGTGTTTTTTTATTAGTTTTCAAATATATATATATCGGCCCTTATTAAAATGATTAGTTTTCATCATATCCATATAAATTAATATTACAAAAGTATATGCTTATAAAGCTCCATAATTTTCAAAATTTGTTATTCCAAAATTTACTTGAGGATGAAACAGAACTAGGTACTTTAATTTAATTTAATTTCAATAATTAAATTGAAGTTTTTTAGCTTCTGTTTTTGAAACATGAGAACTCTTATGTAGCAATGGAGTCATATTTAAAAAAAAAATAATTGATATATAGACAAAAGGAAAAATTTTCTTTACCAACACAGTTTCATCCCCGTCAAGAACTTTATCAACATAAATGTGGAGATTTTATTTAGTAACTTACACATTTACACAGATATAAAGTTACACCTTCCCTCACCATTTTTTTTCATTACATCAAACATTATTGTAATGTCTACTTTGTGTTTAAATAGACACTTTTATTTATTTATTAAATGTATATATTTATTAAATTTATTTATTAAACTATGTATTACTCTGTGAATCTGCACATTCAAGAAATCTTAGTAAAGAAAATGCATTCTCCTGTAGGGATTCAACCTGTGTGCACCCTTTGTAAGGGGGTAACCACTGTTTGATCCAGTCTACTTTACTAAAGCACACTGGATCAGACAGTGGTTTCATCTATAATGGGGGATGCTGGAAACACATTTCTATACTATCTTGAAAACACAGGTAGGTAGACATAATGCACATGGTTTAAGAAATAGAAACGACACGTCTATTTTAAATATGAAGTCCCCACTATAATAACATTTGACGTAATAAAAATATTGGATTAAAAACAAATCCATTAATTCCTTGTATATATATATATATATATATATATATAAAAGTTGTGATGTTGTCATTTTATATTTTTAATGTGGCACATGCACATTGTTTTTGATTTTGTTGACTGTACAGTGTAGTAGGGTCAGTTGGGTACCATCTATGAGAAAAAAAAAAAGCACCACAACACAATTCACTCCACCAGGAATTTGGAAATGGTATGCTGTACTGCTTGGCATTTGCGCCAGAAGATCCAATATGAAAATTTCAGTGTGAATCTGAGGATAGTGCAGAGGATTTAGAAAGAGTTGGAGGGGTCTAATGGTGATTACGAAGGTATGCAAACTTGGAAACTCCCTCTGATAGTTCTGATAAGAAAAGAACTCCCTCTGATAGTTCTGATAAGAAAAGAACTCCCTCTGATAGTTCTGATAAGAAAAGAACTCCCTCTGATAGTTCTGATAAGAAAAGAACTCCTCTGATAGTTCTGATAAGAAAAGAACTCCCTCTGATAGTTCTGATAAGAAAAGAACCCTCTGATAGTTCTGATAAGAAAAGAACTCCCTCTGATAGTTCTGATAAGAAAAGAACTCCCTCTGATAGTTCTGATAAGAAAAGAACCCTCTGATAGTTCTGATTCCCTCTGATAGTTCTGATAAGAAAAGAACTCCCTCTGATAGTTCTGATAAGAAAAAACTCCCTCTGATAGTTCTGATAAGAAAAAACTCCCTCTGATAGTTCTGATAAGAAAAGAAAACCCTCTGATAGTTCTGATAAGAAAAGAACTCCCTCTGATAGTTCTGATAAGAAAAGAACTCCTCTGATAGTTCTGATAAGAAAAGAACTCCTCTGATAGTTCTGATAAGAAAAGAACTCCTCTGATAGTTCTGATAAGAAAAGAACTCCTCTGATAGTTCTGATAAGAAAAGAACTCCCTCTGATAGTTCTGATAAGAAAAGAACTCCCCTGATAGTTCTGATAGTTCTGATAAGAAAAGAACTCCCTCTGATAGTTCTGATAAGAAAAGTCCCTCTGATAGTTCTGATAAGAAAAGAACTCCCTCTGATAGTTCTGATAAGAAAAGAACTCCCTCTGATAGTTCTGATAAGAAAAGAACTCCCTCTGATAGTTCTGATAAGAAAAGAACTCCCTCTGATAGTTCTGATAAGAAAAGAACTCCCTCTGATAGTTCTGATAGTTCTGAAGAAAAGAACTCCCTCTGATAGTTCTGATAAGAAAAGAACTCCCTCTGATAGTTCTGATAAGAAAAGAACTCCCTCTGATAGTTCTGATAAGAAAAGAACTCCCTCTGATAGTTCTGATAAGAAAAGAACTCCTCTGATAGTTCTGATAAGAAAAGAACTCCCTCTGATAGTTCTGATAAGAAAAGAACTCCCTCTGATAGTTCTGATAAGAAAAGAACTCCCTCTGATAGTTCTGATAAGAAAAACATTAAGTAGTGCTGCCCTGGGTCAAGAGGTTGGCTTCTGGAAGACCCTATATCTGGCAACAGGACTCTGCACCATGCCACACAAGCAGGAGAATCCAGTCATGACTCAGACAATTTCTGCAACCATATCACTCCTTATATCTGGCCACCTAACTTCCCAGACTGCAACTCCTTGATTCTTAGGTGTGGGGCACAGTTGAGTGAGGGGTCAACAAAACTCCACTGAAGGCAATGATTATGGCAGCATTCACCAACTTAAGCAAGGAGACCATCTGGAAGAGTTGCAGGAGATTCAAAAGTAACAATTTTAAAACATTAAGTCACTTGTACCAAAATTATTTAAGATATAATGTTGGAATCATGGGACAACAAAGGAATGAGGCCTTGGGAGCCAAATATGTTATAATGTGAAAAATTGTTTTGAAAGAAAACATGTCATGTGAGCTATAAGTGTTTATTTCTGTGGGCAAGAGGGGGTCAATTTACAATGAATTTAGATAGCAAGCTGCCCCCCCCACCCAACCAATTAACTTTCATAAAATTTAATACAATCTTTTTTTTTTTTCCTTCAGATATATTGTAGTTTTAAAACTATAGTAATTTGACAAAAAATGATTATCTCTGGTTGTAGTGTTGATTATACAACTCCACCATTTTTATTTTTTTCTTACAATCTTTTATCAGATTACCTTTGCCCTTCTGAGATCTGTTATTTCAAAGAAGGAGATTTTCTCATAGATCCATTTAGTCAACCATTTCATTAAAGGTAAATGGTAGTCAAGCCCAAAGTTCATTCTGTAGTTTTCTAGCCCGTACTACCTAAGTAGATGCTATGAAAATGATGCAACTAAGAGATAAAATTATTTCAGTGATTCTTTGGATTATTGCAACGAGTTCTTAAACAGTGTCTATTTCTCTGCACAAAAATCCATCGTTTAACTTGACATTGTTCAATCGAAAGTACGTAAAAGACGTAAAAACAAATGGAACGTCAAAATAAACTGTGCATATTGCTGTGAATAAATGTTGTGATGAAAACCAAGTAATGATGTTGGTGTTAAATATGAAGAATTTTCATTCTCCTCCGTTGATATTTATTTCTGTTCTTGCATTGCTGGACTTCGCTTGTATGGATTGTGTGTGCGTTTATGTATGTGTGTCGCTTTAATACAGTCTCATTTTATGGGGAAACTTGTTCAAGGCCTTTTTTTTTTTTTTTTTTTTTTTTTTTTATATATATAACTGGGGGGTGGGTAGGGTGTGGTTTTCTGCATGAGGTTTTTTTTTTTTTAAATTCATATTGTGTTAATTTTTTTTAAGAAATAAGATGGTTGCATTAGTATGTTTAAATGATAAAAACAAAAAAGTAATGCATGCCAATTTTTTTTTTTTTTTTTCTCCCTCATTAGGTAATGTGGGATTGGTAGACAATGTAATCTTCCTTAAAAATTAGATGAAAACTTATCATTTACAGAATAGATATCCGAATAAATTGCCATGATCTACTTCTATGTGAATAGATATATTGAGTCTTTTTTCCCTTGCATAATAAAAAAAATATTAAGTTCCTGAAGTGGACCAATAGTTCTGCTCTCAGACTAAGTTTGAATCTGACCATTTCTCTTTTATCAAACATCCCCAGAACTTTGGATCTGACTGAGATGTTCATTTCACTTAATAAGAATATTGGTCATGGTTCTGGAATGGTTTCACATGTGTTCCTAAAGGAATTGTTTCTAGAAGGTCATCATATTAACATCATCAGTCACATGACCGGGTGTGGTCATTGGGTGGCTTTGCAGTTGAATACCTAAACAGTTCCCTCCAAATAGCTAAGTTGAAAGCCGGAGAGGTATTCATTTGCATGTAGTGTCTCTTGAGCAACAAGACCTGGCGGAGACCATCCCTCTCCAAGGTCAAACACTTTTAGGCATTTTTGTTGTGGAGATCATTCTGACTTCAGTCTAGGATATGCCTTCTGTCCAGAGAGGTTGCATCACTGCACTGGTTTCATCCATAGCTATTTAGCCTAGTCTACCGCATTGTGCTAGATGATTGTTCCTCTGCTCTTTGACAGGTCTTAATCATGCTGAGTGTCTGCCCACACAAAAGCCTCGTGGGGGCAGCTGGTTTAGTTGCTGATGACTTGACCATGTGGCGGGTAGTACTGGGTTAAATGGTGCCAGTAGCAGTGGTAGAGTTACCTAACATAAATGATCTATACAAAATATCTGGCATGATACATGAAAACAAGTAACTCTGCTCCTCCTTTCTGCACAGATATATGTATAAGTGAAACATGGATATTGTGAAATCCCTCAAAGATAATTGTGTTTCTAAAGCGGATTAAGGACAGGTGTTAAAATGAAAATTTATATTTCAATTTTTTTTTTTTTGTTTTCTCTTTTCTTTTTCTTCATTTTCCTTTTTTTCCTTTTTTTCCATTTTTCTCCTTTTTCCTCTCCCTTTTTCTCCCTTTTTCTCCTTTTTTTCTTTTTTTCCTTTTCTCCCTCTCCTTCCCCACCTTTTTCTCCTTCCCCACCTTTCTCCCTCCTTCCCCCACCTTTCTCCCTCTCCTTCCCCCACCTTTCTCCCTCTCCTTCCCCCACCTTTCTCCCTCTCCTTCCCCCACCTTTCTCCCCCTCCTCCCCCCCCACCTTTCTCCCCTCCTTCCCCCCACCTTTCTCCCTCTCCTTCCCCCACCTTTCTCCCTCTCCTTTCCCCCCCCCCACCTTTCTCCCTCTCCTTTTCCCCCCCTTTCTCCCTCTCCTTCCCCACCTTTCTCCCCCTCCTTTTCCCCCACCTTTCTCCCTCTCCTTTTCCCCACCTTTCTCCCTCTCCTTTTCCCCCCCACCTTTCTCCCTCTCCTTCCCCCACCTTTCTCCCTCTCCTTCCCCCCCACCTTTCTCCCTCTCCTCCCCCCCCACCTTTTCCCCTCCTTTTTCCCCCACCTTTTCCCTCTCCTTCCCCCACCTTTCTCCCTCTCCTTTTCCCCCCACCTTTCTCCCTCTCTTTTCCCCCCACCTTTCTCCTCTCTTTTCCCCCCACCTTTCTCCCTCTCCTTTTCCCCCCCACCTTTCTCCCCTTCCCCCCCCCAACTTTTTTTTCCTTTTTTCCTCTTTAAGCACTTTTAGAACACAAAATTTTAATTTAACAATTATTAGCTACTGACTGATCATGGAAAGGTAAACCATTTTTTGATTGCCGCCTTATTTATGATGATGATGATGATGATATTCATTTTCATTCATGTCTTATGAAAGTGATACTCATAGGTATATAAACTCTAGCAGTTTTAATTTGATGAGAAAATAAGGCTACAAATTCCTGAATCATTGTTAGACAAATGAAAGATGATGTAAACACAGTGGATGGATCTGTTCATTAACTAGGGATGGGCAGTGAAAATGCTTGTATATTAAAATTTTTAATAACTTCTAAATTAGTTTGATTAATTTCTAATTCATTTGCATCTTTAATTTTTGTTGTGTGTGTCTTTTATTGTTGTTTTTTTTAAGCTTGTTATTTTGTTGTTAATGCTTTTTTTTTTCTTTCTAAATCCAGTTTTTTTTTTTTTTTTATTATTATTTTGATTTTACTGTGCTTTGTTGTTGCATGTTAAATGAATCTGACAAAACCTTCCAAGGCATCACCTTTCATCTTCCCAACTCTTAGTAGCAGTTTAATAATGATTAGCAACTTTTTTTAATCAAAAAAAAAAAAAAAGGTCAAGGTTCATTTTTTTTTTTTTTTTTTTTTATTATCAGATTGTGAAAGGGCATATTTTCATAATTTCTAGCAGCATTTTTCTAATTTATTTTAATAGAGGTGGTGATGTGTGTGTGGTTTATGTTGTAGTTGAAGTTATATTTTGGAATACAGTTTGATTTCTTTAAGAAATTGTAAGATATTATATGGATTAATGACATGAAATAGTTCTTTGGTTGTTGGTGTCGTTTGGCGGCATATCAACCTCTATGGGTTATTTAATGCCAAAATGTTAATATTTTTAACACAATTTTATGACTCCAACTACAGATAATATGTATTATTGGTAATTTTTTTTTTTTTATATAAAAATGTATTACTGGTATTTTTACTATAAAAATGTATTTTTATACTTTCATAAGTGTTGTTTTTGTTTGGGGAGGGGGTTTCACTGTTTGCCCATAGGTTGGACCCTAACAGATGCTACCACCACAGTTCAGTGGTGAGTTGAACATTGGGAGTTGATATTGAAGGTACAGATTTGGGTGGGTTCAATGCTAAGGAGTCTTAATGATTGTGAGCAAAGACGAGAAATTGTATAAAGTAACAGGTAAGCTACCCTTGTTCAAATGCCTAGGGGGAAATGTTTAACTTGTGTGCCTGCAAAAAAAAAAAAAAAAAAGAAATAGAAGAAAAGGTGTGTCAAAGGGATGTCCCCCCCCCCTGACATGGCTATTATTTTAACTACCTTCACTCCTGGGCATCTCACTGGGTTGTGTGACATTGTTAATTGAACACTGGAGGACATGAGAATGTGTGGCAAGGTCTGGTTTGTGGGGGAGAATTGATCTGATTGTACAACAAAGCTCTATGCAGACGAGTGGTGATTCTATAATGGTGTGGTGTGTGTTCACATGGGATTAGTCTGGTCTGTGTAATCACATCATTGACCAGGTACCATTAGCATTACATTCATGATCATGGACTCTACCCCCTCCACAACAAGAATGGATTATTCCAGTGGGATAATGCACTGTACCATTGCGCCCAAGTTACTTAGAATTGGTATTAGTATTCTGCAAACTTTGCCAGGTGGCATGACCATCACATTTACAAAGCATGAGCTGAATTGATTATTTATAAGATAAGCTTGAGATGTCTATTTGTATAAAAAAACATGCTTCAGTCATTGATATCAGTGTTGTAGACAGTATGCTTCAACATCTCACTAGAGGTCTTCCGATCAATTGTGGAATACCGTGTTGCATTTTGTTCAGATTGACTGGTTCCTACATGATACTAGACACCTGTTCCATGACTTTTGTCATGTTAATAGTGTTTTCCTACCCATTTTCAACTTTCAACATTATAATTGCATTAGATCTAGTTGTTTGTTTTTGTTTTTTTTCTCTCTCTCTTTCAAATCCTTTCATGGTTAGAAAATGAATGTTAAAATTTTAAATGACTTTTTACTGTCTGATAACCTTTGAACCTTGACCTTCATGTAGTGGTAAGAACAGTAAAACTTCTTACTTGAAAACTTTCTATGAAAACAATAAAATACTTTTACTAATATGTAAAGCTTGGCTCATTTCTTAGTTGTACACTAAATTCTTTTCTGCTTTCAACTTCTTTAGATCATCTTCATCATAACTAACACCAAATAGATGTACATTAATATATATATATATATATATATATATATATATATATATATATATAAATAAATTCTTTATTTACACCAACTAATTTGTGACATGAGCATATATTATTTATTTAATTTTTTTTTTTTTTAATTTTTGGATTGTTTTAATGCCGTCACAGTTGTTTTTAACCTAATACTATATCACAAAATGTTTTTGACAGTGCTCTTGAGGTTATTTAGAAAATTATTGAAAGGCACTTTTATTAATAAATATTGTAAAATGGTTATAAAAAAGAAAACGATTATTTTACATATTACCTGACAAAATTCAGCAATACATATTTAAAAACTTGAATGAAAATATGATAGTCATGAAAACATCCAAAATAGGTCTACTTTGAGAAATTAGTATTTTAAAAAAAAGTTAAACTGTATAAAAACTTTATTTTTAGTAAAGTAAATAGCAATAAAATGTAAGAAAATAAAATACAGTTTCAGTATTTAAGTATTTCTTTATAATGTAGACATGGACTAATTTTACTTAGCTGAATTTTTCATTTAGTTTTTAATCAGTTGCTTAATAAAAAAAGATTTTTAAAAGCTATCTTTCTATTATATATTTCCAAACGATGACTGTTTTCTCTTTTTGCCGTGACTCAAACAGACGGATAGTTCTTTTTCTAAATTACCTTGCAGCAATAAATATAGCTATTAAGGTTTAATGGTAGTATAAGACAATAACATATTTATCGCTAGCTAGTTCATATATATATATATATATATATATATATATATATATATATATATATATATATATATATATCATGCAATAAATATAACTATTATGGGATAGTTGTAGCATGAAACATAGCAACTATTATGGGATGGATACGGTATTAGATAGTAATACATATGGATTATTTTCCTTATTTGTTTATAAGATTTTTTTTTGAATTAAAATGCTCAATGGTTAGAGCAAGTACCTGGAGTTTTATATAATTTATAAAATTTTATGCAGAACTTTAAATCAACTCAGAAGCCCCTTTCCAAAAGCTAAGGGTTACTATATATATATATATAAAATGTTTCATTGAATAATATGGACATATTGTGTCTACATACGTTTATACTGGTCCGTACCAGTTCTCTTATCAGTTTCTTGATGTTAAGATGAAATTCATCAAGAAAGCTGCCATAGTTTTTCTAATCCAAGTACTTTCGATCTTTTCCAAGAACATCTTCAGGGGCAAATTACAAAGACAAACCTGTTGTAACTGCAATAAAATCTGCATTTCGTTGTGATGGTGATTTTTTTTTTTTTTTTTTTTATAATACGTGAACATACGCTGTTATTTTAAATTTTTTAATCTATCTGTTGTAGTTCTGGAATTTCACATGTTTTCAAAAATAACCATCACAATGGATTTTATCATAGTTACAAAAGTTTGTCTTAGTGTTGACTTCTATGTTCACTTATATAAGAAATATGTTGTAGTAGTTCCAACGAGAAAAAGTATGTATATTAAAAAGAAGAGGAAAGAGGTGCCGCAAACGTTTTTGGTTGTAATGTGGATTTATTTAGAAAAAAATATTATGCTTTGTTTTGCATAATTTTACGACACGTGTTTCTGGTCTCGCGACCGTCTTCAGGCACCTCTCTTCTCTTCTTTTTTATATATATATATATATATATATATATATATATATATAATTTCAGATAGAGTATATCTGTAAAAGGGCAATATGAATAAAGACAAAAGAAAAATGCATTTCGTCTTCTGATAGCCTTTATCAAGGCAAATGTAAGGATTTTATTTTGTGACAAGTATTTATATACAAGAGGAAAAATGTTATTAGTTTTTCAAAATATTTATCAGGTTAGCTGAGAAGTCAGACTTTGTGTCCTTTATAATTTGACTAACAACACTTTCATCCTGATCAATCTTTCATCCTCCCTATGGTTGGTCGGAACTCTATTGACAATCCCTTTCCACACTGTTTGATCCTGCATTTCTATCCCAGTGTCCTAACCTGAGTCCCGACCTATGGTGTCTGGGAAAGTTAATTTTCGTGAGAAGACACTTCCAGAAGGATAACCATAGGAGTAAGAATGAGATGATTTCCTTGTTTGCTTGGTGGCAGTGGCCATCAAACTGTAATCGTTTTTGTTTAATCTTAAGAGAGATTGGTCTCAGTCTTCTGTAAATTGTGTTAAGCGTTACATGGAATCTCCCACTGATGTTCTGGATTTCTCTATGTAGATTTGTATAAGTTCCATCCAGTTGTCTTTCAAGACAAACATCTAATGTCCAAGTTTAAAACTCTTTAAACTTTTCCTAGGTATCATGTTGCACATAAATAATAACAAACTTCAGTTTGAGGTTTACAGAAAAGATACCAACAAGAATGACCTGGTCAATTTTTATTCCCACCACTGTAACAAGATCAAGTCTGGAATAAGGATAGAATTTTATTTAAGGACATTAGGTATCTGCAGACCCCAAAACCTACCCAAAGAAGAAATATAGATATAAAACACTTTCAAAAACCTTCAATATCCTTATTATTTCAGCGACAATGCTAAGAGAAAGGCATACAAAACATACGACTGCAAAAAAAGATAATATTAACAACAATAAACTAGATGAAAAAAACACACACAGAATACGACCTACTAATTCCATAAAATTCATATCCAAAATAATTTATCCAATCTAAACTATATCAAAATAATTCCAACCACTTTGCAAACCATTATGGGTATGATCTGTAAATACTTATTCATTATGGGTATGATCTTGAAAATACTTATTCATTATGGGTATGATCTTGAAAATACTTATTCATTATGGGTATGATCTTGAAAATACTTATTCATTATGGGTATGTAGCGGACATGAGACAGAACCTGGGACCAGCACAACTGGTCGCGACTTGCCTTGTCCCCGCCAAAAAAGAGCCCGTATTTGCTTAGCATGTAAAGCTACTGCAGTTGAAATGAGGGGAGAAAAAAAGCACTTACCGCTCTGCCGTAATCCATCCTCGGCCAGATAACTTAAAAAGAATGAGGGGACTGGCATCGCATTTTTATGCAATAACGATGCAATGCATTATGGGACGTGGACGCAATGAATTATGGGATCGGCGTGAAGACGCAAGGGATTATGGGTATATGAACAATTATAAAAGAACTACTTTTTTTCCAAGTCGGGAGTTATTCGAGAGACGTTCACGGTTGGCAAGAACGGGCAGTTAGTGTGATTTGGAGACAACTCAAGAAGGAAACGACTCAAGTTTGAAATACCAGTTGGGAGAGCTTGAATTTACTCGCTGGTTACTATTTTCTTCATTCGCCACAGGGTATGATCTTGAAAATACTTATTCATTATGGGTATGATCTTGAAAATACTTATTCATTATGGGTATGATCTTGAAAATACTTATTCATTATGGGCATGATCTGAAAATACTTATTCATTATGGGTATGATCTGAAAATACTTATAACAATAAGAATTCTAAAGCCAGTATATAAAATAAATTTCCAAAACTGTTCCTCACAGAATATGGGGGAAACTTGCAGAAATTAAAAAAAATGAATGCATCTGTCAACGCAAAAGACAGACCTTATATGCAACAATTTATCAAATGCATTAATTATGCATAGAAATAAGTTCAATTACAACTTTGATCTAAAGAATGACACACTTATTAAAAGAGAAAATAATTTACTTAGATGGAAAATTCTCGAGAGTGCCACTATCGAATCTTATCGAAATGTAAATCTGTACCATTCCTTCAAATATCTCCATTCTTGAAAGAATTACTACTTTGCCAAGCTGAGATAAATGACTACAAAAATGTTAAAAATTAAAAGAAAACAGTTATTCCCATATGCTCATGTTAATCTAAATATATCACACATAAATTAATCCCAAACTAAAATAATTTAAATACTAATTTGCATTAATAAAAAAAATACAAGAACATCACTTTGTTTATTAAACATTGAATTGTATCATTTTGTGTCCTCCATAGCTTGCCTAACTTTTCAGCTAACCTGATGAATATTTGAGTGTTCATAAACTTAAAAATTTCAAAACACCAATAAAATTTTTGCTCTTGTATATAAATACTTGTTACAAAATAAAATCCTTAAATTTACTTTGATAAAGTCCATCAGAGGACGAAATACATCAGCTAAGTTTTCCTTTTGTCTTTATATACATACATATATATATATATATATATATATATATATATATATATATATCATTTGTTTTAGAAAGCTAACAGAAGCCTACTTATCCTCTATTTAAATTGAATTTTTTGCAATGTTTAACCTTCATACTTGCCAAAAGAAAAAATATACACACACAAAGAAAACAGTGTATCAAAAGGATGTTTTTTCCCTTGATATCACTATTATTTTAACTAACTTCACTCCTTGGCAATGTTTGTTTTAAAAAGTGATGGTAGCAGTCAAAAAAAAAAAACAAAAACAAAGATGAAAGTGAATTTATGCATTTTCTTTGTCTTTGAGAAGTGACAACAAAAATAAATACTATTTATTGATTAGATTGTTTATTTATGTCACTGGTCACCAAACTACGGCCCACAGGACAGATCTGGCACCTGAGATCAGTTCATCTGGCCTGGCGCTTCACTGTGCCACAAATGAGTTTTTTTTTTTTTTTTTTTTTTTTTTTTTGTAATCATTGCTTTTTAAAACAATAAACATTGCCAGGGAGTGAAAGTAATTAAAATAATAACAGTGTCAAGGAAAAATCATCCTTTTGCCACACATTTTTTTTTTTTTTTTTTTTTTTTTTTAATTTAAGGTAGCTCTTGTGGTATAACATTTCATCAACCTATCTGCCAGTTGAAGCGACATTTCAGAAGACTTTAATGCCAATGTATGGCTTATTTAAGAAATGAGTGGTGCTCATGCCTCCCAAGTCAGATTCTGAAATATCCCATTATGTACACTTTTAATGCCTCGGTTAATTTGTCTTATTAGACTCATTCAGAAATAATAAACTTCAATACTTATTGATATTTACTGAGTTTTGTAATTTTTTTACAAAAAAAAGTCAAGCATGTACTCTTATCATTTGTTAATATCTATGCTGATGATACGACGCAACATTGAGGCACCTCCAAAACTCTAGATGTACAGATATTGGCAGCTAATCTATCTGACCAAGCTCAATGGGTGGTGGGGGAAATTGGCTGGTTACATGCCTCTAAAACTAAACTAGTTATATTCCATCATCGCTGATCGGAACCCTGAACAATCACTAATCATGAATGTTCTATAAGTGAGGCCTCTTGGGTCTTAAACTCAGTCCAAACCTCAAGTGGAACTAATATGTACAATCCATAGCTAAAGATGCTGGAAAAAAGATTGGTTCCCTATATCACTCCACTAAGTACAAGAGTCAGATCAGGCCAGAAATGGGGTACTGTTGCTATATGTGGGCGGGAACTACACAGTCTCTACTTCCCATGCTTGATAGAATCCAAAAGTGTCTTTGCATCCTTGTGGGTGCTGAATTATTTTCAACCCACAACAACTTTCTCACAAATGGTAACATCGCAAACCTGTCCCTGTTCCATATATATATATATATATATATATATAGGTACCTCCACGAGATCGCTAAAAAAAGAGCATAGCATGATGAAAAAGACACCAAACTTGACGAAAACAAAATTTTATCGTCTAAATGTTTGTTATTATTAAGAGGAAAGGTCAAAGTATTTTTTTGGGTATTTTTTTTCCATTTTTAATCGTTTCCTAGCACGTCCGAAATTTTCGTTAAAAATCTAGTTTTTTTTTGAGTCGGCAAATTGACCATTTTTTTCCATTTTAAAAAAAAACTGGAAATCTGACTTTGAAATTTTTTAAATATCAATTATCATTTTTTCAAAACTTATTTTAAGAAAATCAGAAATTATAATGTTTATTTAAAATATTTTGAACCAAACTTAACTTAGCTTTTGTGCCAAAAAGATGTAATTTGAAAATAAAACAAAGCAGGTCATAAACTTTCACGTCTCTTGACATGTGATGAATGATATATTTACGAATTCCATGAGGCTAATTTGTTCTAATGGAAGGGAAAAAGTGAAATAATTTACATTTACGTGAACAAATTATTTACCCCGTTATTTTTAACGAAAACTTTCAGTGGTCTAATTTTTTTTTTTTTTTTTTGTACTTAGCTTTCACCTTTATGTTTATGATGCTTTATGGGAAATATATTGTAAAGAAATTAAAATAAAAATGTTAAGAGTGACATTAAATTTCATATTTCTTAAGAAAGGTATCTAATTAATCTATAGGTACCTTTCTTATGAAATTTTATCAGAATTGTACATAAAATACTATAATTTTATGTACATTTATTACATTCTACTGTTATTTGTATTTGCATTCATTTTATTATTAATTTTGATATTTCATTTATGGAAAATGTCGTAACTGAGATTAATATAAAATAAGATCATATAAATTTCATAAGATGATACTGATACTTGTAGGTACCCTTCTCGGTTGAAATTGAAAAATCAAATTAACTTCTCCACACATGTTTTCAAGAAAAGTAAAAGGCCTTAACAGCGGAGAACAATGCTTAACTCGAATAACGCAACTTAATTATATTCTGGTTGGTCTTCCATATTTTATAATTACAGCTCGATTATAAGCACAAAATTACATTTCTTAATTACTGGGGATCTTCTGATTAGTCAAAATGATACAATTTACAACGCGAAAAAAAGATCTATCTCATAAGGACACTTATGAAAGCCGATCATGACTTTTAACTAATTTTATAATATTTTAACAACTTAAATGTAAAATCTATTATAATTAATGAAATAACAAATAATTGTATTAAAAATTCATTTTTCATCAAAAAAGCATTTGAAATTAAATAATATCTTTGTTTTATTGAGTTTTGTATGTTACAATTCAGAGCTGATTTTCAGGTACTGCGTATCCAATTAAAAACAAAAAAAACATGATTTGCATTCCTCAAAGCCCTGTGCTTTTAATTATTGTAATCACTAAAACCGATGCGATCGAATTTCTAGCGTTTTCATAAAATTAGTTATGGGGGGGAGGTAATAAATATTTTTAAAAAATATTTCTACCATGACTTTCATAAAAAAAACATATTTATAATAATTTCGATCATTTGTGAATAGTTCCTGAAAGTTTCATTAACATCCGATAATTATTTCTATTTTTGCACGATTTTTCAAATTAATGTGTGTCATACCAAAAAACGTGCTAAAAATTGTCTGTTATTTACTAGTTCCGCTGATACAAATAGAAAAAGTTTTTTTTTTAATCAAAATTTAGAATGTTCTAAAAGAAGGAAAATTTTTAAAAATAATTTTGGTCTTTCCTCTTAATAATAACATAAGCATTTAGACAATAAAATTTAGTTTTCGGCAAGGTTGGCGTCTTTTTCATCAAGCTATGCTCTTTTTTTAGCGATTTCGTGGAGGTACCTATATATATATATATATAGTTTAAAAGTTTGAGGCCACCCCTGGTAATTTTTTATATTGGCCCAAAAGTAGTTATTTTGTAATTTATTTAAATAGGAGAAAATTATTATACTTGGTTAAAAGAAAAAAAGTGAGACATGATTTTTTTTTTTTTTATTAAAAATTTTATGACAAAGAGAAAGAAGCATTTTATGATTAAATGTCAAAATAACCTCCTTTAGCTTTGATTACTGCAGTGCAAATTTTTGCCATTCATTGCAAAAGTTTCTCAAAGTTTGATAATTGATTCCATTCTTTTTCAATTACTCTGAGTTCTGTTTCTTTTTACTCTTCTGTCAAGTTCATCATGCTAATTCTGGAGGTAGCTTCAAACTTTTGAACTATAATATATATATATATATATATATATATATATATATATATATAATTTCCTGTGTATTTAGGCAGCAAATGTTCTTTAAGGCAAATATTATTAAAGACAGGCATATTGTGTTGATTAATTTTACTGATTGACTTTTCCAAATTACAAATGGTCCTTCTCAAACAAGGAGCAAATTCCATTGGAAATTGTTCAAAATTCATTTTTGAAGAAAAGTACAAACAAATGCACTACAATTACAAAAAAGATGAAACATTAATAATAATAAAAAAAAAAAAAACAAACATCAGACATAGATATAAAAAACCTGTCAATAAAAGTAGACACATCAGATTCATTATTTATTACAAAAACTCGAAACTAACAACATGGTTATTAAAAATAATATCCCTAACTTCCAACCCTCTATATAAGAACAATGTTTCCGTCTGAATATATTGGAGAGAGTTTGTCAGTAAATCAAAAGTACAAATCATCTTACATACGATACACCACAATCACACTATCACAGAGACTCACCTGCCACCTATCAAACCAGAGTGCCATCAGACAACGCATTAATAAGCAGTATATGGATCATAGTAACATTAAATAGCTACTCAGAGACAATACCAAAATACTAGCAAAATCAAATACAGTGTAACCCGGATATAAGAGAGTTGCTGGGACTGGAGAAGAAGTCTCTTATATCCAGGTTTCTCTCATATCCGGGTTTGGTCTATTTTATATACATTAACACAGGCTCTAATTTGGGACCAGACAAAATCTCTCTTATATCCGGGTTACACTGTAGTAAAAATTGACTATGATCCTTGATGTAATACTTACACAACAAAAACAACCAACTATAAATAAAAATGATTATAATTTAAGAGTCCGCATCCACACACACACACACACACATTATATATATATATATATATATATATATATATATATAAAAAAAAAAAAAAAACACACCTTGCTTATATCACTGCACTCAGTTCTATGAAATTCACCATTTGTCTCTACCTATTCTGGCAATGATTTAAGAAAGTCGAAAACTTGGACCACATTTCTTATACTTTTCTTCTGTAATGAACTTCAGACAATTTCCCAAAGAATTTCCTCTCTGCTTGAGAAGGTGTTGTGGATTGGTTTCACAGTGGAGGCTTGTATTTGTACTAAATCGGTCCTAAAATAGGTTCGACGTACAAAACGTTAGGGACTTGATATAATAGGTATGATGCAGAGTAATCTAGTTGTGGTCGCTGATACTTTAGTATCTGACTAATGGTCGTCCGACATCGATGTCTGACCAATTCACTGAGCGACTTAGCGACTCCTACTTGTTATAGGTGGGAGAGTCTATTAACTATAGAATAGGTGTGTGTTCCACTATAACAGAAGGGTTATTTTAATAATAGTCAGTCAGTAAAA
>CAHIKZ030001055.1:507500-512500 GCA_903632075.3 Acanthosepion pharaonis
CAGTAAGTACTACCACACTAGTTACTACACTCCTCATAAGTCATTGAGTGTTTGTTTCTTGTTAGCTGCCTCATGAATATAATCTTTTACCAAAATTAGATTAGTACAATTAATAAATTTCTAATGAAATCGTTTTTGTATATTTATAATTTTATTTAATAATTTGTTACTGACAGGCAAATTTTCATAGTACAGATCTTGTAGGGTTTATTTTCAGTTGAAACAAGGTTTGAAAATGTATTTACTAGACCTCTGATATATTTTTTCTCTTCTATTAAATGTTCAGAAATGTTTTAATAGATTTCTGCTGGAAGGTAATCTCACAGACAAAATGTTGCAATCCTCTTGTCACTCTATTGCTATATCCATGGCAAATGTTCAATAGAGCTACATTCCTTAGTTCTACCAGTTCAGACCTTTACAGCTAAGCCTCTCTCTACTCTATCGCTATTTCCATGACAGATGTTCAGATGAGCTACATTCCTTAGTTCCACCAATACTAACCCTCACAGCTAAGACCTGGCTGAGTATTATGAGGTGGATCCCCCTAATTCCCTTTGAATTCCATTAGTAAGAAGTTAATTTGACTTTAACAGCTTCTTCCCACCAACCACAACTTTGTGAAACCAACTCTCAAGCAGATGGTTTCTGGATCACTACAATCTAAATCTGTGCAAGTCTAGGGTTAACTATTACCTTTCCCACACATCCTCATAAACTGTGCCTCTTACAACAATCTTCATCTTTCAGTAGCCCTCTACCTTGAGTGGCTCTTGGGCCTTGTATAGTGTGAACATAAGTAAAAAAGAGGAAAAATTATAAAAGGTTGTGATTGCAGAAAGCCCTGTTAATAGTACTTTTATTTTCTAATGCCTTGCTTATTGTTTCCTAGAAATTTGTTACAATTCTTGTCATTTTCTTATTGAACTGAGAAATTTACAACTGCCTCATTTTATATATATATATATATATATATATATATATATATATGAGAAAGAGCATCATTAGTGGATGTATTCTCCAAGGAAACCAGATAGATAGGGGAACAATTAATTTTATTTAATATTAATGCAATTATTGAACATCTTAATTACAAAGACTTAAAAACGTTATCTTCCTGAATTACCCTCATCAATCATGTCTTTTTGCTCAATTATTTTTTTTTTTATTGTTATATATTTTGTAGATTTCAGGGATGAAGTGAGATAAATTACTAATATAACTGATAGGTAGGGAAGAAAAAAAGACTTAATGTATAAATCTAATAGACTGGTCCACACAGAAAAAAATAAATAAATAAATGTAAATTTTTTTTTTTTTTTTTTTTTTGTGGAAATAATTTTTAAACTTTCCTCAAGGTGTGACATTTGTCAAACTTGAAAAATATTTTTTTTTTGTTTCTTCTCTTTTGTTTCGTCTTTGTTTTTTTGTTTCTTCTTCGTTTTTCTATTTCTTTTCTATTCTTTTTCTTCTTTTCTTTCTCTTCTTTTTTCATTTCTTTCTTTTCTCTTTTTCATTTCTTTCTTTTCTCTTTTTCATTTCTTTCTTTTCTCTTTTTCATTTCTTTCTTTCTCTTTCTTTCTTTCTCTTTCTTTCTTTCTCTTTCTTTCTTTCTTTTTCTTTCTTTCTTTCTCTTTCTTTCTTTCTCTTTCTTTCTTTCTCTTTTTTCTTTTCTTTCTTTTTTTTCTTTCTTTCTCTTTCTTTCTTTTTCTTTCTTTTCTCTTTTTCTTTCTTTCTTTCTTTCTCTTTCTTTCTTTTTCTTTTTCTTTCTTTCTCTTTCTTTCTCTTTCTTTCTCTTTCTTTCTTTCTTTCTTTCTTTCTCTTTCTCTCTTTCTTTCTCTTTCTTTCTTTTCTTTCTTTCTTTCTCTTTCTTTCTTTTCTTTCTTTCTTTCTTTCTCTTTCTTTCTTTCTCTTTCTTTCTTTTTCTTTCTTTCTTTCTCTTTCTTTTTCTTTTCTTTCTTTTCTTTCTTTCTTTCTCTTTCTTTCTTTCTCTTTCTTTCTTTCTTTTCTTTCTCTCTTTTTCTTTTTCTCTTTCTCTTTTCTTTTTCTTTTTCTCTTTCTCTTTTTTCTTTTTTTTTTTCTTTTCTTTTTTTTCTTTTCTTTTTTTTCTCTTTTTTCTCTTTTTTTTCTTTCTCTTTCTTCCTCTTTCTCTTTCTTTCTTTCTCTTTTCTTTCTCTCTTTCTTTTCTTTTTTCTTTCTTTTCTCTTTCCTTTCTTTCTCTTTCTCGTTTCTTTCTCTTTCTTTCTCTTTCTCGTTTCTTTCCTTTCTTTCTCTTTCCTTTCTTTCTCTTTCTCATTTCTTTCTTTCTCTTTCTCGTTTCTTTCTTTCTTTCTCTTTCTCGTTTCTTTCTTTCTTTCTCGTTTCTTTCTCTTTCTTTCTCTTTCTCGTTTCTTTCTCTTTCCTTTCTTTCTCTTTCCTTTCTTTCTCTTTCTCGTTTCTTTCTCTTTCTTTCTCTTTCCGTTTCTTTTTTTCTTTTCTTTCCTTTCTTTCTCTTCTCTCATTTCTTTCTCTTTCTTTTTCTTTCTTTCTTTCTCTTTTCGTTTCTTTCTTTTTTTCATTTCTTTCTTTCTTTCTCTTTCGTTTTTTTCTTTCTTTCTTTTCGTTTTCTTTCTTTCTCTTTCTCGTTTCTTTCTTTCTTTCTCTTTCTCGTTTCTTTCTTTCTTTCTCTTTCTCGTTTCTTTCTTTCTTTCTCTTTCTCGTTTCTTTCTTTCTTTCTCTTTCTCGTTTCTTTCTTTTCGTTTATTTTTTTTCTTTCTCTTTCTCTTTTTTCGTTTCTTTCTTTCTTTTTCTCTTTCATTTCTTTCTTTTCTCTTTTTCGTTTCTTTTCTCTTTCTCTTTCTCGTTTCTTTCTCTCTTTCTCTTTCTCGTTTCTCTCTTTCTCTTTCTCGTTTCTCTCTTTCTCTTTCTCGTTTCTCTCTTTCTCTTTCTCGTTTCTCTCTTTCTCTTTCTCGTTTCTCTCTTTCTCTTTCTCGTTTCTCTCTTTCTCTTTTCGTTTCTCTCTTTTCTTTCTCGTTCTCTCTTTCTCTTTCAAATTTCTCTCTTTCTCTTTCTCATTCTCTCTTTTCTTTCGTTCGTTTCTTCTTTCTCTTTCTCGTTTCTCTCTTTCTCTTTCTCGTTTCTCTCTCTTTTTCGTTTCTTTCTCTTTTTCGTTTCTTTCTCTTTTTCGTTTCTTTCTCTTTTTCGTTTCTTTCTCTTTTTCGTTTCTTTCTCTTTTTCGTTTCTTTCTCTTTTTCGTTTCTTTCTCTTTTTCGTTTCTTTCTCTTTTTCGTTTCTTTTCTTTTCTTTTTCGTTTCTTTCTCACTTCTTTCTTTCTCTTTTCTTTTTCACTTCTTTCTCACTTCTTTCTTTCTCTTTTCCACTTCTTTCTTTTTCACTTCTTTCTCACTTCTTTCTTTCTCTTTTTCACTTCTTTCTCACTTCTTTCTTTCTCTTTTTCACTTCTTTCTTTTTCACTTCTTTCTCACTTCTTTCTTTCTCTTTTCCACTTCTTTCTCTTTCACTTCTTTCTCACTTCTTTCTTTCTCTTTTCCACTTCTTTCTTTTTCACTTCTTTCTCACTTCTTTCTTTCTCTTTTCCACTTCTTTCTTTCTCTTTTCCACTTCTTTCTTTCTCTTTTCCACTTCTTTCTTTCTCTTTTCCACTTCTTTCTTTCTCACTTCTTTCTTTCTCTTTTTCACTTCTTTCTTTCTTTTTCACTTCTTTTCTTTTCACTTCTTTTCTTTTCTTCTTTTCCACTTCTTTCTCTTTTCTTCTTTCTTTTCTTTTCCACTTCTTTCTTTTTCTTCTTTTCCTTCTTTCTTTCTTTTCTTCTTTCTTTAAAACTTGACATTTATAAATAACAGTTAAGTTCATTATCTCTGTAAAAAGTCAGTCATTGATTTTACATGTCCACCAACCTCTAAATTGTTAAAAAAATATCAGTAGTTTTCAATTTTAACATGTTTTGTGTCTTGAAAATTTAATGCATACTAATATACAGAAATTATTTGTACACCTAAATTTTCCTTACTTTTTTTTTTTTTTTTTTTTTTTTTTTCAAGAGTAACCAAGTTTATATAAGTAGTGCCCTCTTTTGCTTAGAGAAAGTGAAATTGATATAAAAATTACATTTTGCCACCTTAGTCCATTGGTTTTATATAGAAGAAAAGATGTATGACAAATTTGAAAAAAGTTTTTGTGACACGTTTCATCTGTTCGGACTTCATCGGACTGGGTTTGTATACATTATTGTGACTACACATGTGCACGTATGAGAGATGCTGGTCATTTCAAAATTTTAAAATAATTTTTTCATTTTTGCATACAATCTAGCCATTTTCATCTAGATTCTTTTTGTTTCATTCATCTTTGTTATTAAATATCCCTAGATGAAATTGGCTAGATTTTACAGACAAAAATTTCTTTCTAAATTTAAAATTCCTAGAGTCTCTTGTTTATGCACATGTGTAGTCACAACAATGTAAACACAGTCCGATGATTCCCTAATAGACAAAATGTATTTATTTCTATTTCATTATCCCATATATATATATATATATATATATATATATATAAAAAACAAAATCGTTGATGGAACCAACTTTCCAAAGTCTTAAACAAAAATGACAATACTGAAAAAGAGAAAAACAGCCTAAAGGCAAACCTACTTAGTAAAGTGCTTGAAGCCTAGATTGCCTAGACTGAGCATAAAACGCATAACGTTAGGGATATTATCAACTTGCATTGTATTCAATTAAAAAAAAAAAATGATGTAATTTGATCAGGTCTATATTTCTGAGATGAGTTACTGTAATTATTTACACTATTTACATTGTTCGGACTGTTATCCTCATCTTTGTTGCCATATTCACGATGTTTTGGCCATTGTATGCTCTGGCCTTCTACATCTATCTATATTTCTGAGACAAGGTATTGTAACTATTGATGCTTTTTACATTGTTCGGACTGTTCTGCTAATCTTCATTGCCATATTCATTAGCTTTTGGTCGTTGTTGAGGTG